>VYZT01039633.1:27164-227531 GCA_013400735.1 Pomatostomus ruficeps
GGCGGGGAGGGCCCGGCGCCCCCTCAGCTGCGCGCGGGCCCCGCGGACCGGGGGATGCGCCGGGATCTGCGGTAGGTGACGGGGAGCGAGGGGCACTGCCGCCCCGGGGGGCTCCGGCACGGCCGGGGGAGCGGAGCCTGGCAGGACAAGGCCGTGAGGCCGAGTGGGGGCCGAGTTTGTGAACACAAAGCTGTGTTTAAATGGGGTTTTAATCCGGGCCTACCGCAGTATTTCTTTCTAATACTAAATTATTCATACGTTCGGAATAGGCTCTAAAACTGTATTTAATCGAACTGGTGCTCTCTTTAATATGGTTTCAGCATACTACGAATTTCAGGACTTTTTTAGGCGATGTTCAAGGTTTAAATCTAAATGTATAGGTTTATGTTATCATTACTACTGAGCTGAGTGTCGTCTGTAAGTTGCCCTCCTCTTTATTGTTTTTCTTCTAAATAGGACAGAATTAGCTATCATAATATCCTCGTTATGCAGATCATTCCACCAAGGTCAGTGATGCTCCTTGGATAGTTTCTCATCACTGAAAATTTTCACTCCCTAATTATGTAGGTCCTATAATAGCAGTCAAGAGCTTTTTTATTTTCACACTCTTGACATCCCTTCAGTGTTCTCACTGAAGAGCCTGTTCAGACCTGTAGCACAGCTGCATCCTTTTCCCAGTGTCACTCATCTTGTTGGGGTAGCTGGGCTCTAGCAAAGAATCTGCCAATCATCTTTCATCATGAGGTAATCAAATGCTCCATGTAATCAAACCCTTCATTGTTATGTCAGCTCTATACCCAGCTCTCAGCCTTCAAAATCTGGTAGCTTTCTTTACTTGGACTCTTTACTTGGATCTCAAAAGTACACTTGGATTTTCTTGAGTTTTCATCTAAAAATGCCTCTAAAACTGATTGGAGCTTGCAGTCCTGCCCCATCTGGCAGTAACATCTGTTAGGTCAGAGAAAGGCAGCATAACTTCTTCCCATGCTGAATTTTCTGGCTCTGCTTTTTACAGTTGTTACAAAGTGATTCTTAGGAAACGGAGAGTATTTTCAAGTGAGCAACCTTCAAATTGAGTAGCTCCATGTAATACATCTTCAGTAGCTTTGTGTTTCCTCCAGAGACAGGTGATAGCACCTTCTTTGAGTATCTGCTAACCTGATACTTCTAAGAGTGTTGAGTTTCTTTTTTCCTTTCAGACCCAAGTTTCCAGCCTGTTTCTTTGGTTTCTGCTTTCTCCAGTTTGTTAATAAGAGAGTCTCCTTCTTGTAAAGGTTGTAGCATTGATTTCTAGAACTGGTTTTGAAAAACGTTTTCATGAAAAGAATGTTGAAACTTCATTTCAGATCATGACTCTTCACTTTAGACACAGACTTGCACTTGAGAATATTGGAAGTGTTCTCAAAATACTGGAAATGCTTTAGGCCGGGCATAGTGATTGTTCTGTAACAAGCACTGGTTTAGTTTTGTTTCTGTATCAAGAGCAAAACAATGCTATCTAAACCTTCTCCGATTTTTTTGTCCCCTAACTCTTGAGTGCTGCTTCTGAGCTTCACCTCTTCCCTGAGGAAGAGAAGGGTGGAGGTCTTGGTGCCATCCTGTCACTAACTGGCTTTCGCCAGGCCCTTTGGTGATCTGAGCACAACTGAGACTGTGAAAAGCAAAATTACAAAATCCTATCTTAAACTTTCTTTTTCTCCTAGTTCAGCTCAAGGAACTGCCCTGCTTTGGGTCATGCAAGTGTCAGCCTCAAAACAAAGAAGGGATGCACTGACAGCAACTCCAATTTAGATTATTTTAGGCAAAACTGGATCTTTTCCTTAAAAGAAATCCTACTGTTATCCACTAAATCAAATCCATTCAAACTTCAAACCCAGACTGAACAAAATTGTAGATCTGTTGAACTGTGTATGAGAAGATGCAGATTTAAACTGTAGGATGATTTTAGGGATGTACAAACTTGTTATCCCCTCCATGTAAGGCAGCAGCTCATCTCATAGCCAGTTGAGACAGCAACTTTTACTTTCCTTCTTCCAGTTGCAAAGCGTATCTGAGCACAGCATTTGTTCAACTTCCTAATCTGGCAAAAACTATCCCAGTTAAAAAGAAAAAGGTGGCAGTAGGTTTCTGCTTGTTGGGTGAGTTTAGCAGCCGTGATCAGGTGATGTTGTGAGTGTTGCTAACAGCACAGAGGAAGCAGCAGCAGCAGCAGCTCGTGGGCAGGGCACTGAGGGCACGGGGGGAAGCAGCTGCTGTCCTTTCCTCAGCATGTACTGCTGAGGATTAGGTGCTTCAGAACACAACATCTCACTTTCAGTAATTCAAATATTTTTGTAATCTGGAACAAATCACAGCTCATTTTCTTTTTTCAGGTGAAAGACTGTTAGTCTTCTAAAGGGAATTATTACATTTTTAAACTCAAATTTTTAAAATAATAAAAATACCTACTTCAGCACCCTGTCACTGCTAAAAATTAATTATCTATTTTTGTAGCATAAAATCTAGAGGAAGATCATAGTCCTTCACACTTCTGTTTTTTACACTTGTAGTGAAAGGCTTTTGGCAGATGCAGTGGTAAAAACCTTCCAGTTAGGAATATAAAAAATTAACTTTCATGACTGTAGTGGCAGATGCATTTGTCTTGTTTTTCTTTCGTCATGACTACAGGGAAATTTAAATATCCTACCCAGCCAATAAACCTGTCAGCCAGTGTCTGAATACTTGAGATACCTGCCAGAAAGCAAACGTTATCTGTAGCTTTTAGTAATTTCAAGATTGCTGGCTGACAGAAAGCTGGGCGTTCTCACTGGCTCAGTTTGAGCCTGGGTCACTTCAGCTGCAGCTCTGCAGACTGCAGGATCTCTCGGAGGGTTTTTGTGCTGGTTCACATTTTACTGGGGCTATTTTGTTACAGAGAATTGTTTTATATTTTGTTTCCAAAAGTTAACTATGAGTGCCTCAGTACTGGTGGAAAATGGATCTAAACATATTCTTAGCATTCAGAAATCCCTGAATGAATCTGACAGCTTGTTTAGGATTAAAGTACAGTTTGTTTCACAGAACAAATTTAGATTAAGGCAGTTACACAGCTGACTTAAGGCACTCCAAGGGAATGGTGGACTGGAACAAACTCTGCTCAGCTGAGCATGGTAGTTATGAAAGAAGTGCTAGGAAGCAGTATGTGGGTGAGGGTAGGAATGGGAAAGCAAGAGCAAGGAACTGGTCTCCTTTATGGGAAATGCCTCATGGTTGTGTAGTGCCATCTTTTGATGCCTTCCCTCCCCCTTCTGTTTCGTTAGGTTATTGCTGACAGCGAAGGACTTCCTCTCAAAGCTGTTTAAATGAGAATGTCCCTGGCGCAAAGAGTGCTGCTGACATGGCTGTTTACGTTACTCTTCCTGATCATGCTGGTGCTAAAGTTGGATGAGAAAGCACCCTGGAACTGGTTCCTCATTTTTATTCCGGTGTGGATATTTGATACAATTCTTCTAGTTATGTTAATTGTAAAAATGGCTGGGCGGTGCAAGTCTGGCTTTGACCCTCGCAATGGCTCCCAGAACATGAAGAAGAAAGTCTGGTACCTCATTGCAATGCTGCTGAAATTGGCCTTCTGCCTCGCCCTGTGTGCGAAGCTGCAGCGCTTCACCACCATGAAACTGGCCTACGTGTTCATCCCGCTCTGGGCCTTGCTGATTGGCGGCATGGTGGAACTTGGATATAATATCTTCTATGTACGAAGAGACTAAGCTATGCCAGGTGGTTTTCAGTGCCAAGATTGGCACCAAATTCCTAGATTATTACCATTTTGCCACAAATTTGATCTTCAAACTAGAAAGCCAAATGAGTCAAACTGGAGACTTAAGCTAAAGCAGGCTGAAGACTGAAAGTAGACTTGCTCCATTTTTTTTATTTTAAAACTGTCACATATGCTCTTGTAAATAAAAGTATTTGTTCAACATAAGCTGTTCTAATATGATTACTATTATTTGTTACGTGGAATAAGATACAGGTTCTTCACGTGCAGGTAGAAGACCTTCTCAAAGAAACCACAAATGTTCTACCCAGAGTATTCAGCATATTGAGTAATCCTAGGAAAGAGGACTAACATTTTCTACTACTTATGCTCTAAGTCAAGAAATGACCAGTTAACAGTAATTCCCATAAGGAGCTAGATTTGCATTAAGAATCAGTAACAGTTGACAGCAGCCAAGTAAGAGCAAGAAAAGGAATAAAGTAATAGACCTTTTTTTTTTTTTAACAGTGAGATTCCATTACCAGTCTAGAAATGAGCCCATATCCAGTTTGTTAATCTTAGGGAACATGGTTGATAGCTGAGCTGTGCCAGCCAGTCCAGAGACAGGAGAGACAATGGTGATTCCTTTCCAAGTGAGAGATCAGCAGCACTGCAAGAGACTGAAACTCCAGGGTGAGTTCAGTACTGCACCTGTACCTGCCCAATGTGGTACTTAAACAAGACAGTTTTAATGCCTGAGGATTGGAAGTTCTCAGGGGTGAGGCCTTGGCTTCATGGCGCACTGGCAAACTCAGATGTGAGGAAATGACCTTTTTCAGGTAACAAGTGAATAGGGCTTCAGGAAAGAACTGCAATTATGAGTGTATTTTGTGGACTAAAGTGCTCTTCCAGGAGATACAATCACACCAAATTCAAATGTAGCAGTTATCTGGCAGATTATTAACATGCATGCTGAAGGTGCTGATCCATTTACAGTTCCTAGAGACAAAAGAATGTCAAGTGAATGAAAAACAGTCTAGGGTAACAGGACATGCCTAGACCAAAGTGTCTCACTAATAAAATTTTAATTATGTACATTCAACTGTACTTGTCTGTGGAAAAAAAAAAAATCCTTCCTGAAGTGTTTAGATTTACTCTTGCTGTTCCATCACACAGACATGGGTAAAGATACAGAGGAACCATATTGTGGGAGACTGCTGAAAGAGCTTTATCTAAGAAAACAACATGTTCCGTTCTAAGGCAATGAATCTCAATTCAAAATATCACATAACAAATGATCTTTAAAATGAATTTAAGTAATATTTACTTCAGAGTGGTTGACTGTCCTGCCTTGCTAAAGGAGAAACCAGGAAAAAACACAGAATAGAATTCTCGACCATAGCTGTTGTTAAAAAAAATGCAAAATACTTATAAACCCCTTTATTTTTATTATAACAACACATCATCTTTTACTAAGCAAACCCATGTACCCAGCCCCAAGTTCTGAGCCTCAGGTAGTTTATGGGGAGTGCCTAACAGGAAGAGTTGTTTTTAGGTGTATCTATGCATTGTGTAGTTCTGAAAAATACTTAATGGAAGAACCTTGCTCTGTGTTTGAGACTTTTTGCCCACTCGTGAGGTTCCTGTGAAGAACTGACTTCCTTCAGTTTTAAGCGATTTTTCAAGTAAACGTGTGATTAGGATGAGCTGAGGGGAGGAGGGAAGAGCACATTCATCTCAGAACACACTCTTCGGCCTGCTGGCCACAGGAGCTGTGAGAGTGAGCACCCAGTGCACGTGCTGCGGGTCCGTGTGGGGTGGAGAGCACAGGCTCGTCTGCACGGCCCACTTGGGTCCACTCTGCACGTGGGAACCAGTGTCACTGAGCCCACACCTAGCATGGAATGCCACTCATAGCAGGCAGTCTACACCTTGTGCAATTTGTTAGGGCTGCTCTCAGAAGCTGTGAAGCAGAGTGTCTACAGCCCTACCTCCAACTCAGGTGAACTTGGACGACCCGCCTAACAAACAGTGATACAAGTGTGTAACAAGCACTTAAGCACCTCAGACAAGATGATTTTATCTGCACACACACACACACTTACCTGTGGTAGGTATGGGACCAAGCATAAAACAATAGCCATAGTCCTTCCCCATCCACTGATTTTGGCAAAGAAGTCCGAACCCCCTTGTTCAGGGATGCTAAAGCACCCTGTGCTGCTTGGAAGAGCAAAGCAGCTTTCCTCGGCCGAGCTGCTGATGGTAATTGATTGTTATAACATAAAAGATGGAAGAACTGGCTTCATTGGAATTTGGGGTATTATTAGCAAGATAGGCCATGAATGGTGACTCTGCCCCCTTAATAAACCCCTTCTCTTCCACAGATGTAACAATTATCTGAAAGTTTGGCATCTCTAATTAACTAGAATCACACAGTCCTTACAAATCTCCTTTTAATTGTTGCCTCTAATTCAATAGAAAAAGATCAGCAATTTTAGTTTTGGTTGTGGGTTTGGTTTGGTTTTTTTTTTTATGTTTACAAAGTTTGAAATTAATGATCTGGAAAGCTGAAGCAGATATTTCTTGCTGGTGTCATAGAGAAGTCACACACAGCCAGGTGGAAGTGCTCAACTTTCCAAGTTCCTTGTCCTTACAGGGAAACTTGGACAAGAGTGCATCTCTTGAGTTTTTTGTATCACTTTACTGACCTGAACTGTGCTGAGCTCTTTGTACACACACTGTTGCTTCTCTGCCTTCTCAGAATTTCATTCAGAAGGATTTAGGATACAAAGTACACTATAGCCCACTGTGACCTTTCCAGAGACTGCTGCAGGAATTAATTACATTTGTTCATAATTACGCTGTTCTCAAAGGTGCTGATCACAGCACAAATCTGTGCTCCTCACACATTTTCCTAAATTTACCAGCCGACCAACTGATCCTCAGTAACAGGATAAAACAAGTGAAAAGCGGATTTGCTGAAGGTGTCAGGGAAAATGAGAGCTCCACGCTGAGATGACTCACACTGATTTGTGATAAAAAGGCACAAGGATGTTGTCTCAGCTCCCTGCAGCAGCTGATGGGGGGCAAAGGAGAGAACTTGGCCTTCAGAAGCTCTGTTTTAAACTGCAATTCAAAAGCTTGCTGAAAAGCACTGGAAGTATTTCTCTTTACTGATTATGTATATTGGACATGGAGAGATATATTTTACATAATACCTCTCTTCCCATCATTTATAGATGTTTGAACACTTCAGCATGCATTGCAGGCAAGTATCTGCTTGATTACAGATTATCTGTCTGATTAGAGAAAATACTCAATGCACATGTATGAAAGGTCATGAAACTAAAATTTTCAATTGCCAATTCATACTGCTTTTCTTGATTTGTCACCATTTTAGAACAGTATCCAGTTTTGTGTTCTTTTTATACTTGAAAAATGCAGTTTTGTGACACATACTTCCCCACCTGTAACAAAGTTTAACCTGAGTGCTCTAAGGTGTGCAGACACACACAGTGTGCTGCCAGGCACAGAGGGCAACATCAAAGACTCAACTAGCACAGGACAGAGGCACACAGCCGTTTGAGAGATGTACTATCAGTATTATTTTCTGACATATCTGCACCATAGTACAGAAGCAAAATGCTTGCCTAACCTCATGAAAATTTTTACATTTCCACAGTTTAAAAGCTGGGTGACACAAAGTGAAATTGAAAGTGAAAATTATGAGACGTCCAGAAACTCCGAATTTCAACATCAGGTGTTCCCTATTTTAACATCAATATAATTTGGGGAATAAATAGCATGGCTTTTCAGTAATAAAACTCCGAATAACTGCATCCTCAGAAATAAGTTGTTTGAAATATGTTTGAAATAAGTTTACTAGCATGGAAAACATGGCACTATCATGTAACGCATCACACTTTTTAATTATGATTGCAGTAAAAACAACTATGTTGACTTGGGAAAAGAACATTTGCACCTTTTCACAGTACCTTTACTGTTTTTTAAGGTTTTGATGGAGTTCATCTCCCACATGAGCCTTGTAGACCTGAATGGGCCTGGGTATCAACTCGCTGCTGAAAAGCATCAGGCTTTGAGAATGAAGGCAACTTCAGGAATCTCTGCAGTTGGACCACTAGAGTGCTGTTCGATGTAAATTCTGCATTTTCTCCTTGGACTAGTATGGAAGGGGGGATAAAGAACAGGAAAACCTGCAACTCAGTAGACACCATTCCCTTTGATCTGCCTTTCCGAACAAAACCAACATCCCAAGCAGACAAATGTAAGAACAGTCTCCCCACAGTGCAGGACAGCATAAGAGCAAGGAACAGGGAAGCAATGAGAATGTGAGCTTAGTTCATCTGTGTTTTTATCTCAGTGTTCCTTCTAAAGTTCATCAAGAAATCACTGCTAAAAGATGTTTTTTAGTCTAAAAATTTCATTTCTGTGATTAACTAAAACTCTCAGTTGCTTCAGGTCACATTGGCAAGTACCTGACTGTTATTATTGCATGCTTAGGATAAAGATTTAGCAGTCTTGACTTATGTTAAGTAGTCTCCCACACTCAGGTCTAATTCTCGAGATTTTCATCTCCAGACACCAGGAACAGCTTTCTCTGCTAACTGCCCCACTTTGTCTCACCACAACGGGATAAAAAAGCTCCCATAAAAAGCACGGGCCTTAGAACACAGGCCTGAGCTGCACCCAGCATGGCACCGTCATTCCAGTGGATGGCAAATTAAGTGATAAAAGAAAACATAGTATCAAAATAGCTATTGAAAAATCAAACTTGATAAAAATAGAAGTTTAAACTGCTGTTTTAATCAATGTTTGTATCAGATAACTGTACACCAAATATTAAAGGACTATTTAGGACTAACGCCCTCATCAGTAGGCTCATCTATCAGCATGACCAGAACAAGAGAAGATCAATGTTTAGCTGGCACTCAAGTACAGCACGGCTTCAAAGCAGAGATAATATCAGCATCAAAGCACAGAGAAAAACAGTGGTTAGAATATAATACACTAAATTTGCAATGTCAGTATCCCTGATGATTCTAACAGAAACAGCAACCTAAATATTGTGAAGTTAATCACTGCTTCTGAACAGAACACAAAATAACTTGCATTTTTAAGAAAAATGAAATGAGTGACTGATGGGAATCATTTCCCCAAATATTCCCACATATGCTGCAAATTCAGTGGGATCTGCACAAAATATCAGTATCCTGTGTACAATTTTAAAGTGCATTTCATCCGTTTAAGAAAGTAATAAAATATCAGCGGAACACAGTGACTCATAATCAAATAAAACATTCTCGACAGTCATTCACAGCAAAACACAAAGCAGTGAAAATTTGTCCTTTCCATTTTCAGCTCGGATACATCCAGGGTAAGGTACAGGCGCTGCGCTGCCTAAACACAAGGCTCTCTACGTACCTGACCACTAGAAGAACACAAACAAAATGACACTTGAGAAGCTTGAAGAGTTCTTTGATCTCTTGATCAGAATCAGTACAGCTTTCAGCCTAGCAGGGTCACGTGGCAGTGTACGATCTCCCAACGGTTCATTTTGCCAATGAACAAGGAAAAATCATGGATTTATTTCGGTCAATTCAGCATCTTATTCACATGCAGATATTAGAAAACAGTCATTCTGATAAATGAATACCAGTCTTGTGTTTCTTGGAAGACTTACTCAATTTTCCAAATCTGTAATGTTCGGATCTCTTTCACAGCATTCTCCTATTTCAGATTTCCATTTCCTACATCTTTTGCAATTTCAACTTATTTATGGTGCACATGTATATCCACTTAAAAATCAACTTTATTTATCGCCAAGGAATTCTTTCACAGATGAAGAATTAAATCATCACCCTCTAAAATAATACTTTATTTCTAATACTAAATAGAATTAATATTTCAGTTAAAGTAGTATTGAAATATTCACTATAGTAACAAGGAAGGGAAAATCTGCATGCCAGCAGTACCTGTAATGAAAATGTTCTTTCAGAGTCAATTTTCAGGCATTTGGAGGGCTGGGGGTGACACAACACTGAGTAACACTTGTATGTAACACATGAAGTCGCCAGTCGCCAGTGAAATGCAAAAGATCCAGTAATATTAAAAGAAAAAAAAGTAGCTACCCCCTTGAAAGTTCTCATAGCAACTGTAACAATGTGATTCTTTGCTACCCACAAATATGTACCAGGATCTAGGAAAATATCTAAATTTCTGCACATCATGTCATTAACTGGAACACCACCGCACGTGCAGGGAGATAGGAACAGCACCAATGGCCTCGCGCAGATCTCTCCAATCTGCACAAGAACAAGGGCCGAGAGAGAACTAAAACACGGAAGATTTCAGCCAAAATAACAAAGATTTATAAATCACTGAAATCCAGAGAAGGGAGCAAAGCAATAAGCAAGGACTGATTTCAGTACAGCAGAATGCATGAAAGGTTTATTGCTGAAGCAAAAGTCTGAAGATGAAGTTGTACACAGCAGGAATGAAGGTTCTAGCCAGGACTGAAGCAAGACCTTTGTCAGACTAATGAACAATTTGGGAGGTGAAATTCTCAGAAAAAGTACTCCCCTCTCGAAGGACAACCTCATTAAAATGAACATACCACAGGGAGAGGACAACACTTCTTTTACATCTTTTCTTTAAAAAGCAAGTAAAAAGTAAACAGTAATGCAGCCAGTCAGCCCAGACTGCAGCCACCTGTAAATGCTAAGGGAGGCCATTGATAATCCCAATACGGTTCACATTCTGTCTGTAAGGAATTCTGCCTAAAGTGAGAATCTAGTCTGTCTCAAAAAACCAAAAGAATACATAAAAACTGCAAAAAACCTGTCACTTTTTAAAATGTCTTAAAAGTCTAAAAGTGTAACAAGAAATGGGTTGAAGATGTGGGCACGTTAGAAGCAAAATCTCAGAACTGAGAGATACCTGAGCAGAAGTTCAAGACCACATTAGCCAAGACCATCAAGCTGGTCTCCAGAAGGAAACAAAGTTCTACTCATAAGTGTAAAGTTGTATTTGCTAATCATTTTCAAAGGTTTATTATTTCGGTCTGGACAGGGCCTATGCTGCAGAAGGTTGTAAGCTGTCCTGGGGGATGTATGTCCACACTTCACTAAAATCGGACAGGTAACAAAAAATGACTTGAACCAAAATGAATTCAGCACACTGATAAGATTTTTATTCTGAGTCAACTACTTTTAGAAGTTTGTTTATGTGGTTTTTATTTTAAAAAGCAGTATCTGGCAAGGCTGGTTTTGCTGAAGCTGGAGCCCTCACTATCCCACCTGGAGAGCTGCGTGCTTGGGGCAAACTACAACCTGCAGCTCTGCTCTGTTGCTGCTCTCCCCTGGCCAGCACAGAGAACAGGAAGGGAAGGCCATGTGACTGTAAATGGATGTTCATAAAGCCAGAGAATACAGGTGGAAGCATTACTTCCAGATAATCCAGAGCACAATAAAGGGAGCTGAGACCACATTACTACTATCAGGAAGGCTCAAATTCTTACATGAACAAATTAATTTTTTCCAATCAGAATCTGCTACAGCAATAACTTACCACATCACACGTGAATCATTTGCTTATGGTAAAGGGGAAAGCAAGATCCCTGAGGCTGAAAAACTGGTAGTAATCTCTTAGCCAGCATTAAAGAAAACAGTAGTAAGACTTAAGGACATACTAGCCACATCCAAGAGACTGACACTTCTATTGCTTCTCTAATACATAATTATGGCTATGTTGGAGTAATGTTTAGCAATTCAAATACTGATTTAATAATTCCTTGACAGACCTATTTTAGATCAGGGCACTCAGCTAATAAACAGCTGATTTGAGTGCCAGCTGTGAGTATGCAGTAACATTTTAAATATTTTATAAGCGAAGAAACATTTATAACAGAAGGACCTCAGGTAGTTGAATTGGACGTTGCCTGAAAATCATGTTGCTCTATTGCTACAAATGAAGCCAAAGTGACCACTAAGTGCATCAAAGTTTATAAACCAGGTACTTAAGGATGTAAAACTTCAAAAATGTTATACAGAAAAATCCTAACAAAAATGAGAGATACAGAGGAAATAATAGGCCTTGGATCTGAAGTTTTACATATTTAGCTGAAGGACAGGCTGCAGGGCAGTTTACTGCTGTGTGCAGCTACCCAAGAGAGACGTAGCATTCAGCTGTGTTTGAACCACACAGGAATACACTACACAGAGAATAAATAAGTTAAATGACAGTTACCAGATCAGCTGCTAGCTAGCCTTGAAATCCTTTTCCCTCAGAACACAACTTAAGAGAATCCAAGTGCTCCACAGGTGCGGAAAGAGAACAGTTAACTTGGACACTGCTGTTCTTTTCTTAATGAAACACCTCTTGCCTCCGAACTGTGACTCATGAGGAACCTTTCTACTACACATTGGAAAGTCTCTTTATTGCCCGGCACTATCAGCACAGGGAGCAATTCAAATCCAGGTAGGACTCTGAATTACAGGCCACTGCTAAAGCTGAGGCCTTTTTAGCTTGGTAAGTAACCGTTTAAATATTCTTCTAATTGTAGTCAGATAACAGATTTGAGGGGGTGGTTGCTTTTTTGGCTTGTTTTGTGGGTTTGTTGGTTTTTTGGTTGGGCTTTCTTTCACATGAAATGGAACTGTCTGAACTGTGCCCTGAGCAGAGCCAAGAGGCAGAGCCCAGGAGGGAGTTTGCGCCCTGGCACCAGCTCATCTAGAGAGATGCAGGCAGGTACTGGCAGCGCTCCTGAAGCCCACTGCATGTCCAACTGCCCTTCACAGCAGGGAGGATGGTTTGTCTCCCTGCTCCACATGAATACCTGACAGCAGGGCTTTGGGGAGTGCCTGGAACGAGCACCCATAAGCAGCTGGGTGAAGGGAGAACTGATTCTGCCTTCTGACTCAGCTGCATTTACAAAGGTGCCTCAGCTCTACCTCCATCTGCTACAGCTCCTCACCCACAAGGCATCAGGGCATCCCATGCGTTAGTGCAGGTAGAAACATAACCACTTAGAGAGGCAGTTGAACTGAATTATTTTTTGCAGACCCAAAAATAAAACCAATCTGTTATTATGAACCTTTATTAAGTGGCTCACATTTCAGTATAAATCACACTAAAAAGATTTTTAAAAAAGATATTTACACTACAGTGCTGACACATTTAAAATGAAAAAATTGGTATAAATAAGCTCTATGGAAAAGCCTGGAATTGTCAAAAAGAATTCTGGCTCATCTTACAAAAAATATATATGTTAAATGTCAGCTCTACTCTAAAACCTACAACTCAAAATTATTTAAAGACTTCTTTATGTTAAACCTGCAGTGTTTACAGTGCATCTGGCCCTAAGTGCTTTGATACTTCACAGTTATGGACAGGCACTGAGGAATGTTACAAAGCTACATAACTATTTTCTGTAACAGATGCGAAGACAAGTCACAAACTTGCCCCACAATTTATGATCTTTACATTATTACATCATTAAGTTTAAAAAGGAATTTAAAACCCTATATACAAATTTAGCACAAAAAATCATCCTCTTTTTGTCCATGCAATTTTGGATATGATGAACTATGTTGTCTTGTATCATCTGGATGTACGTGACCTCCAGAGCACAACTTGCCTTGCAAGTCTTTGTGGGCAGGTTCAAATTTAGAATCCATTTCCAACTTTAGTGACGTCAATTCAACGTGATCCAGCCTAGCCTGAATATTCTGTCCCCCGACGTCATTAGGTGTCACTGTCTTTTCAGCAAGATCAACATTCATGGGCTCTTCTTTTACTCGGAGAGATGCAAGAGGTTCATGTTTTATCGGCAAAAATTCCTGCTGCAGGTACTTGGTCTGCAGAGCATCTGGAAATTTGGTGTCTTCGGAGGTATCTTTGCTCATGGTACAAATTCTGTCAGTCTGAAGTCCAACAACCGAAGACTTGGGGTCTGCAGAGGTCCCTGCTTCAACAGTACTTGTGTTTTGAGAGAGTTCTTCCTCTGAATGATAGAGCTTGAGCCGGATGTGCCAAGCCAAACTACACACAGCTGAAACTGTTTTGAACTGGTGCACAACATTCCTCGGGATGAAATAAATGTCATTATCAAATAACTGGATTCTGGCATATCGAATGCCTTCCCTTCGCAGCTGATTAAGTTTTGCATCATCAACCCACTGGACACACTGCAGGGAAAAGGCGGGGGAAAGGTGAAAACTCTGACTTAGTTCCCAGAGGACACTGACCTTTAGCTCTTAGCACACTTACCTGTGAGAGTGGAGGCTCATGCAAATCTAACTGCATTCGCTGAACCACCTCCAGGAAGTCCTCAGCATGAAAACAAATTACATCTTTGGTTATACGAGGCTGCTCAGACCTACAGAAGAGTAAGAAGTGCACAGTTAGAGGCTGAAACCTAACATGCTACAGAACAAAAAGTCTGCAAGCAAAGATAAAGCAAATTATTTAACTTTAAAAACTCAACTCTAGCATAACCTACATTTTTAAGAAAAAACGTTGACCAAAATGGTTAATTCTAAAACACAATCTCAAACTGGTTAAAAAAATTAACTACAATTTCTTTATAAGTGGAAGTAAAGGCAGCAATAAAAGGCCAACAACACACACTATTTTTAATTTCTATTTTTAACTGATCTCTAGTCTGCCTTGATGCTGAAAGACAGCTGCCCCAGATACGCTGGGCTTCCTCTGCCAGCGCTCCAACAGGATGCACCCATGAGGTACCTGAGCAGGCAGCAGTCTGACCAGGAGCACTGTGGCAACCACTGCTCAGCATCTCAGCCTCAAACACCTCGCTCAGAGTTGGGAGTAAAAGCTGAACCTACACAGCTGCCACAATGTGGCAATGGCTGTGCCAAAGCTGCCACAATGCCAGCAATCAGCCAATACTGGCATCCTCCACAAAACATCCCTTAAAAATACATCCCTATTTATGCTCACTAGAGAGAGCTACACAGGAGTAAAGTCTGAATTAGGCTTTGTCTCCATATTCAAATTGTTAGGAGAAACATCTCTCCCAATGAAATGCACACCATTTATATAGTTCTGGAGACATTATCTAGAATCAGCCAACAAAAGGCAAAAGCAGTTACAATCCTTATCACTTTCTGATGTAAAGGCCAAACTCTGTTTCTCACTGAAAATGTGCAAAAGAAAAAAAAAAGCTCCCCATATTTGCTTTTGAGGGATGTTTGCACTTTGAAAGAATTTTATTTTTTTTAATGTGATGATACGAAGATTTCATTTATAAAGGATAAAGCTCACACTGGAGTGGTTTTGCAAGGAGAGTTGCTCAGCCAGAAAGAACATGGGTGATGATTTCTTTCCTTCCTCCTCTGGAGTCCCCTGGGGCTGATGGGAATGCGGCACCTCCTCGCCCGCTGCAGGCACAGGCTGTGTGTCCAGGCACTGCCCCTCCATGCAGGGACTGGGACCAGAGCCACGATCCACTGATGTCCTCCTGCCTGTCCGCCTGCAGGGCTGGGCTGGCTCCTGCCACCCCTCCATACATCCCTCATCCCACTTCCACCCCTCCAAAAACGGGATACAACTGAGACGTGGGGGGCCCAGGGAGCAGCTGATGCAGCAGAACTGAAACATTTCAGAATCTAACAGATGTCCAAGTGCTCTTTTAAAAGCAAGATGATCACCTACTTTTATATAAAGATATATATATATATGTCCTGTTATTACTGTTCTAGGAAGCAGGCAATGATGTACAGTTCATTCTGGCTTTTTAAACATTGGAGACATGTTTATTTTATTTGGGTCGTGACCTCAATAAAGCAAAAAATAACCAGTCTGAAGCTATTTCAGGAGAGAAAAAATCCCGTATCAACTACTGCAAGTATGCTAGGGAGAATTTTCAGACCACATAGTTTACTTTCAGTTTTACGAAGAATAAAATGTGTCTCTGTATTTTGATCTATGTACTCCTGAAGAGGATTTAAACACTGAAAGCAAACAGAAACATTTCTATCAGTGGCGTTAAAAACATTAACTACATTAATCTTTTATAATGCAGGTATTTATTTTTAAAATATGAATCTGCACTTGGAGTCACCAGTAAATGAAGTTAAGAATTAAAATCCATTGAAAGAGTATTTTGCACACTAAGAGAACTTCAATTGAAATCAATTTGTTTTCCCAGCAGTGTCTATTCTGGTTTATGCATTGTCATTCCTAGTCTCAGTCCATATCTATCTGTCCAAGAGGATGGATCACCAACTCTGTGCTGCAAATCTACCACAAAACACAACATTCCTTTTGCAAACAACTGAGAAAAAATACTGTCAGATAATTTTAAATTCTGTATTTGTAGATTCTATCTTTGAGATAATATTTTGCAAAACCTTTATTTTAGAGGGTATCATATACCCACCCCAAGCAAAACTGTAGCACAGAAGTTCAGTTAATGTCCAAAAAGTCATTAAATGAAAACAGAACTATAAGACAACTTCAGAAAAACCCATTTAAGCCTCTACTAGAGTTGCTAGAACTGGTTTTGTCAGTAATTTTCCCCCCTTAATCTCATTCTTCAACATTATTCTTTTTACTGTAACTTTCCAAAACAGATTAAAGACTAGGTTTTACCATTAATATTTCTGGCCTAATGCGTAAAATCTGGCAATATGTAACAAATTCCTATGATCATACAGAGAAGCACAACTTCAGTCTCTAGAACACAAACTTGAAAGCTGCTTGTTGAAGCACAGGTTTCATTTTGCCAACAACAATGCTACAAAGTGCCTTTTTCTGTCCCTGGAAAAACCGACCCACATTTCCCATGTAGAAATCTTCTAAAGCTCCATAATTTAAAATTTCACTGGCATTTCAGAAGTTCTAAAGCTAACTTGGTAACATCTATGAAAATGGCATTAAGTAATCAGCATGATCACACCTGCATTTATCAGATTTCAGTACAATCCTTAAAATGTTTGCTAGCAATAGTCAGAGTTCTTCTGTAAATTGTAAATATTCAAAGCAATAAAAAAGAGTATCATAATACAATAATTTTACAAAATATCTCAAATCAAGATCCTGTCACACTTGGGAAAAGGAAAGAGTTGGGTTTTTTTCTTCAAAATACTATGTTTCGTTTCCATTTCTGTCCTCTAGCACCACAACCTGCTTTTTGCCTTTCAACAGTTCTGTTCCTGACTGTGCTGAAAGGCACCATTTATCCCACCTAGTATTAACATTCATCCCTATCAACTAGGAAATAAATCCCACTTTCTTTAAATCTACAGCAACTTCTAAAGCTTTTTTTGCACACTTAATCCATTTTTATGGCTTTAGTTCAGGCAGTCCAGGAATTGCATTACTTTCTCCTCACAGAAAGCATTATTTTTATATACGTTATCTCATCAGTAGAACATGTGCATTTTTACAGCCACAGTGCCTTAATCACCCCAGAATATCTCCAGCTTTTCAGGTTTGTTTAACTACTCAAACAGATTAAAAAAAGAAACAACACAAAACTGAACAAAAATCAAAACAAGATTTTTCAGAACTTCCATTAATGTTGTTTCCTTTAAAATAAATCCACTCACAGATTGCAAATTATGGCAAACTAATACCTGAAATTATTTTAATGTGCTACATTCAATGATGCTTCATTATCATAAGCCCTGATTAGTCCTCATCATGTAAGTACACTGAAGTGGCTTTTCAAAATTACACAGAAGTGGAAAGGGAAAGCAGGAATTATCATTTAGGCCAAATCAAGCCTGAAATACATAACTTATATTGTGTTGCTTGCGTTGTACATTTTACCCCTCTCCATATATCAGTCACAATTTTTTTATTCTGAATTCAAAGGTACATTTTCAGTCCTTATGCTGAAGTGGAATGATGGTATTTCCTTTTTATACCCCAACCCAAAGTACTTTTAAGTAAACTGCAAAGCTATAGGATGAGAATGGGAAGCTCCCAGACACTTAAATTACTATTAATGTAAATTCTCAATCTCCATAGACATCCAAGTTCAGGGAGTGGGGTTTTGTTTGGTTTATTTACTTCCTTTGCAAGTCCCTCTCACAAACGTGCAAAGTGTAATTTAAAATACTCAGATCTACACAGTTATCTCAGCTCCTGCCCTGCTACCACTGCTCAGTCTTAATTCACCCCAGCGTCTCAGTCAGAGCGAGCAGGAAGCCGAAGGCTCCCACTGTCATCGACCTGAAGAGGAAAGAAACTCAAAACCTTAGAGCCCAAGAGACAAACACATCATCATCTGCACAATCCAGTTCTCCCCCAATGACAATTATTCTACTTCCTACATCAATGAACTCATGCACTGTAACACAAATTCACATCATTCCATCCCAAGGGAATTCGCTCTTCTAATTTCTAGACAGACACAAGAGCAAAAGGTATTTGTAGTGTTTACATATGCAAAGGTAACCTCCAAAACTAAGGTCATTCTCCAAGGTCTGAAGATCCTGAAAACGCCTCTTAGATCTGGACCAGGAAGCCTATATGGTTATGGGCTTTTTATTTGGTTAACATGTAAACAAGCTTCAAATGAGGCACATTTCATTCCCTGAATCTCATACAGGAATTCCAAAGACAGAAACCAAAAGGTATCACACAACTTCCAACAGGATTCTTCCTAGGTGAGCTACCATAAATAAATCAGGGTTATAACAGGTGTGACTTGGGAAGCAAAAGCATAAAAATTCTGCTCATCTCCAGACAACACAAAAAACTGCCAGAAGGTCTCTACATGCACCTCTGCAGCAGCAGCTCACCTCAGTCTCTATGCACCACTTAAAGCAAAACAAAGAGTGAAGTGTTTTTACATCCAGCATGACCTCGATTACAGCAACTCAATTATAGCTATTGAGCTGTCAATGCAAGGTACCTTTCTGGTTTCAACCACACAGCAAAACCATATGCAATCTAGTAGAGGGCAGACAAACAGCTAATGCTCAGACAAGAGCTATGAAATCTTCATCAAATCTTTACTCCTAGATTAACCTATTCTGCACTGCCTCCCAATTATAAATGGCAATTCAGGCAAACATTTCTCAGACACCTAGGTGAAGCCAATCAACACCTACCACTCCCCACAGTGCACAGCCTTCAACACTCCCACAGCAGCTGTGGTCTGTCGTTCAAAACCTTGTCCTATGTGATCCGCATGGGCTCGGGTCCGATCTTCAAATAGCATTTCACGGGGTTCACTGGTTCGAGGTAGGTACTGCAAGTTTTTTATTTCATTGGTAGTTCTGCGTAAGAAAAACAGTAACAGTGATATAGAAATTTCTCTGAATTACCTAATTTCTATCACAGTCAACAGGACTGTGATAAACAGTCCCTTCAATGAGAACAAGAGTCAAACCAGGAAAACAGTAACATTTACGTCAAATAAAAATGTAATGAGCTATGCAAAAAATCAGAACACCTGTTCAATAAAAAAACCCAAACCAAAAATAAAGACGAAAAAGTAACCAACACTAACAGCAACAGTGTCAGGACCCAAACGGCACTGAAAGGCCCTAATGACTGAGCAGCCTCGCTCAGTCTCCACACACACACACGGCCCAAGAACCCCAGAGCTCTATTTAAGCTCAGGCCTGAGTCCTCAGTCTCTACCACACTGCTGGGAAATGTGTGTGTATTTAGTCCCATGTTGTCTAACTGGGAATGAGAAACAGCAAATTATTATCTTCAGGGTTTAACAAAAGTGAAGGAAACACTGCAGAGTGAGAACAGAGCCACAAGACCATCTTCTTGGCTACCCGGAGTCACCATGGTGTGTCACATTTTTTGAAGCACTGTTCATAACTGTAGCACAGCAAAGGTTGGGATGTTGGGAGACTGTCCAACTTCCCCCACTCAACCAGAGCAAGCTGCTTGACTGTGTCAAGTTCTGAGCAAGACTGAGATCGCACCTCCTCTCTGGGCAACCTGCCCTAGTGCTCATCTATCCAAAAAAGTAATTTTTTATTTTAAAAAGATTTTCTTGTAATTCAGTTAGTGTCCATTCTCTCTGTTCATGCTACTGGGCACCACTGAAGTAAGTCCTTTTTACAACCTTCTGTGAAGTGCTTAAACACATTGATATGATCCCACTGAGCATTCTTTTCTCAAGAGTAAATCCCAGTTCTCCAAGGTCACCAGATATACTCCAGTACAGCCACGTCTGTCAGCCTGGTGAGCCCAGAAGTGGGCAGGATACTGGAGAGGTGTCTCACCAGTGATGAGCAGAGGGCAAGAATCCTGTCCCTTGATCTGCTGGCAGTGCCTTTTGTAATCCTGTCCAGGAGGCTGCAGGTCTGCTTTGCCACAAAGGCACATCAAAGGCTTATGGAGAGGTCAGCATGTCCCCCACCAGCCCTCCAAGTCCTGCTCTGCTGGGCTGCTGCCCAGACAGCTGGTCCCCAGGGTTATTCCTCCCAGGTACAGGGCTTTGCACACCCCTCTGTTAACTTCATGAGTCCCCCAGACTGGCCCATTTCTACAGCCTCTCAAGGTTCTGGGCATATCAACTCCTCCTTCCAGTTTTGGATCAGCTGCAGTTTGCTGAGGGTGTGCTCTGTCTCATGATGCCATTACTGGAAATGCTGAACAATATCAGCAGAAGATATCAAGGTCTGGATTACTCCAGTGGTGACTGTTTCCAGCTGGACTTGTGCTGCTGCTCACAACTCTTCGAGCACAGCAGATGAGCCAGTACTTGGCCCACTTCACTCACCTATCAGTCTAATCCGTCCTTGGTTAACCTGTCTGTTAGGATGGTATGGGAGACTGGTGTCCAGTGTGGAAAGCCCTGATAAATTTGAGACAAACAAGACCCCTGGCACTCATGTCATCCTGGGAGCCAATCATTTTGTTGCACCTCAGGTGGATAAAGCATAATTTCTCCTACTCCCAGCTATCATCTTGTCCCTCATGCTTGAAATGGCAGCTTTCCCAGGATGAAGGTGAGACTGACTGGCCTTCGGTTTCCCAGGTTCTGTTTCTTACCCTTCTAAACAACTGGAGTGGCATTTGCTTTCCTCCAGTCCTCAGGAACTTTTGCCAACTGCTGTGACCTTTCAAAGAGAGTGGCCTTGCAAGGATGCTGGCCAGCTCCCGCTGCACTTGTGGGATGTGACCCATCCCAGCAGGTCCCACGGGCTTGTGTCTGTTTAATCTGCATGTCGAATGTTAAGAAACTTACTAAACATGCAGATTAAACAGACACAAGCCCATGGATTTTCCTCTACTGAAGGCAAGTAGGCCTTACTCCAGACATTCCTACTGTCTCCAAGGCATGGCATTCCTGAAAGTAAATCTCACCAGAAAAGACAAGGGCAAAGAAAGCCCTATCTCAGCCTTTTCCGTGTCCTTTGTCCCCAGGCCCTTCACCCCATTCACCAAATGCCTTACATTTTCCTAGTCTTTCTTCTACTGTCCGTATGCCTGTGAAAGTCCCTGCTGCCCTTCACATCCCTTGCCAAATTCAACTCCAGATGGTCTTTGGCTTTAACTGCATCCCCTTCATGGTTGGACAGTGTCTCTGTACTCCTCCTGAGGCACCTGACCCTGCTTCTACTCCTTGTATGCTCCCTTTTTGTGTTCACATTTTGGAAAGAACTCCCATGGCAATTCCTCATGACACACAATATGCAAGTTCTGCAGAGGTTGTCCCTTCTCTTCAGCTGGTTCTTATACCCAATACCATAGCAAAGCTTAAAGATTTCATTTAATGTTGGAGTTGTTACCTTCCAGGTGAGAGAGAAGCCCTTGTCCCCAGAGGTCATAACACATCCACTCACATAAAACAACAGGGGTTATCAATTCCCATCTCATGGCATATATAAGTAATTGCATGTGTGTACACATTTGCCTGAAGTTTTCACCTTAAATTTCTACTAAAGCTCCAAAAAGGACCAGCACCTTACTTGGCCAGACAGTAAAAATATTTTAAAAATTTAGAATTCCAGATTCTTACATAACAAAACAACAGAAAAGTGTATTTGGAGATGAGGATTTACAGAAATTTATATTAACATATAGTATCAAACAGTAAAAGGCTTGGGATAAAATGAATTTGTAAAGAAAAAATGCTAACCAGACATTTACCAAGTAAAATAATTCAACTTACCTCTTCCTTTTGAAAGGTGACTTTGGCATGTCAGCCACAGGTATCATCTGTTCTCCGGGACGTACCCACATAATGGGACCATCATCGCTGTCTTTACGACTCTCTAATTTTAAACTAGAAAGTGTTCCCCATGGCAGTGTACACTAATGGGAAATACAAGCCACAATTTTGAAGTGAGTTCCTTAAAAACCTTGTTAAAAGCAGCCTTTATCTCTCACGATGAAAGCATTTATCAGAACACTCAATTATCTAAACAAGTATCACATACTCTCACTTTATTATAACAGCACTACACAGCATGTTGTCCCCCTTCTCCCAGCCCATTCCCTTCTGTCCTTACTTTTAAGAAGGGTGATTCTTCCAACATATCAAGAAATTCAGGGAAGTAATCCCCCACTTCCTCATCAACTGCTCCAACCAGGCTGATCTGTCTCATTGGGCCAGCTCTATACGTACCATGAGAGTATGTTCTTTTTACCTACAAGTAGAATATGACAACAAAAATTATACTGAGTCCTCTACTGTGCAAGATCTACATTCAATGAACACCTGTAATCTCTGTGCTGATGCTTTCTGACATTAGTCCTTCAGTCTTCAGTGTACTTAAGATTATTATGAAGTCAATTACTACAAACTCAAAGACAGAAGATCTTACTAAACATCCATGACAATTTGTATTTTATTTAAAAGCTGAACGTAAACTGGAGTAACTATTTACTGCCTTTCAAGAAGATAACATTCCAAACCAGCAACTGTAAAAAGATATCAATGCATGTTCTGCTCAGTAACTAGTAAATAAGGACTCTTACCTGGATTACCCAAGTCTAGCTGAATTTCTACCTTTTTCCTGCAACAGGCAGAACTCTGAGTTACAAGTAATTTAACTCTAAACATTTCCTCTGCTAATCATCGTCCCCAGTACGGACCCTGTGCAAGCACATTAACTGAAGCAAATTACAACAGTAAACACCAGGCTCATAAAGAGTTTGTACAAAAAGCGAGTCACTGCTTCGTTTTTGCTGTGCTGTGTTAGCATATCTTGTGCTCCCTCCAGACTTTAAGGGCTGTAACAGTCACCTCTCATGAGAAATCTTTTACTGTGAAATTTGAACAGAAACACATTGCTTTAAAATTTTTTCACCCATCTGATCTGTTGTGTTAGATCACCAAAATACTCAGGCGTGAGATTGATGAGGATCATGTCCACTTAAGCTTCTGATTTCCTACTTAACAGGCTGAAAGACACAGTGGCATTATGAGATGAAATAGGAAGAGATCAGAGCAGAGGAAAGAGCAGAGGGATTACTGCACACACCAAGTAAGGCTCCTGTATGGCACCTCTCGACATTCTGCATCCAAAGCAAGAAAAGAAGTGCAAGGAAAACAGTTAATGAAATACTGCTTAGCTATGGTCCAAACAGACCATTAACATTCCGAGTACTTATGGCAGTGCAGAGGAGAACTAGCAGCAGTTCCTGAAACTAAAACATGGGACATGGAACAACACTGTGCACTTCTGAGAAACTCAACTGACGTAACCAGATCTTTCCAGAAATGCAGAACCAAATACTGTTCAGACCTCCCCAGTCATCTCACACACCCAGCAAATGGAGGAATGGCTAAAAGATTTTACAAAATGTCTTAACTAATGCTACAGCAAGCCATCAAGCCGTCACAGACACACTGACGAGAACAGTCCTGCTAGACAGTAATACTCCCCTATTCCTCAAATCCTTAGTCATACATTCCTGCAGGTTTTTGGTTTTGTTTTGTTTTGTTTTTTGTTTTTCAGAGACAGCAGGTGATTTTGTGGTAAAATACCAGAAAACATTAATTTCTGCTGAATCTGCATCGGCTCAGTCCTCAGCTATATCTGCACTGGCACAAAGCATCAGAAGCTTGTACAACTGAAGCACTGAGCAAGGAAGAACCCTAAAACCACTTTCTGAAGCTACAGACACCCACAGATCTGTGACACTTTATTAAAATGCCTAACATGCAAAAGGATTTTTCTTACACTAACACAAGCAGCTTAGTATTCCACCACTCCAGCCCAGGATATTAAGATGCTGTTTTCATCTACATCCCTGATTTAAAGAGAACCATTTTTCTGCCTTTTTCCACGCTTCCTTCTGCTACCCACTACCACTCTTCCAAGTAACAAGCGATAAAACAAGAGAAAATGGCCTGAAGTTGTGCCAAGGGAGGTTCAGATTAGATATTTAGAAAAATTTCTTTACCAAAAAGGTTTTCAAGCATTGGAACAAGCTGCCCAAGGAAACAACTGAGTCACCATTCCTGGAGGCATTTAAAAGATGTGTAGATGTGGAATTTAAGGACATGGTTTAGTGATGGATTTGGCAAGACTGGATTAACAGTTGGACTCTTAGAAAGGTCTTAAAGATATTTTTCATCCTAAATTATGTTATGATTCATATAGCATATGATAAACTGGTTGTGAAACTACTCCAAGTGAAAAATCTAAAAATTCTCCTAAAAATACTAACTTAAAGCTTGGAAAAGCTGTGAAGCTTCCAGCTGGATCAACCCACCCATTTGGCTTATATACCACCAGGTGTTGGTTATGAAGCATAAAGTCAGCAAAGTATTTAGCTGCAGCATAATGATTGCATTAAGGAGGACCAATTAAGAAATTTATTTGTTCCCAAAAAAAGACCATGACACTGAAATTTAAAACTGAAAAATGAACACAACTTTTTCAGGCATTGTTTGTCCAGCCACTTTCACCCTCAGCTCTCCTGGTCAACCATCCTCCCCTTGATCACCAGGCAGAACAATTGCTTCTCAAGATCCAGCTTACGAGAGGAAATACCAACATGAATGCTAAAATAATGTCAAATTGACAAATCATAAATGGTTTTTTCTGGGACCATATTCAGAATCACATAATTGCAAACACAGAATGAAATATCTGAGTGATTAAGAACTCTGTGGTGGAGTAACTCCATGCAGCAGATACTGATCTTACACCCCCTGCTCACTCACCTCCCACAACGGTGAGACATGGGAGAGAACAGGAAAAACAAGGAAATGTATGGGTCCAGATAAACACAGTTTATTCAGTGAAGAGGAAACTGAAGAAGAAAAACCACCAAGTGGTGTTTTCCAGCACTCCACCAACTCCCACAAGCAGACTGATGGCCAGCAGTTCCCAAGCAACAGGCACCTTCCAGCCAGCCATCAGTGTCCTCAGGACTTTTCGCTAAGCATGGTCTTACACAGCACAGACCATCCCTGCAGTCAGTTGGGACCCACTGTCCCAGCTGTGTCCCCTCCCAGCTTCCTGCCCTCCCCAGCCTACTTGCCAGGGGGTCCTGGAAGCCTTGACACTCTGCCAGTGCTGCTCAGCAAGAGCCAAAACACCAGTGTGCTACCAACAGTTTGAGTCACAAATCCAAAACACAGCCCACTAACAAAATTAATCCATCCAGACCCAGTATAAACAGGAAATAAAACCATGTTGGGCATCAAAGGGGAAGATTTGCTCTCTCTTTTCCCTTCTTTCCTGATAGCATTAGGTCCACTGAAGATGGACAGGGAACAAGCCCAGGGAACTGATTTGAATTTAATCCAGGAATTACCTAAAAAAAATTCTTTATTTTAGAAATAATAAAAATAAAATAAAGACATAGGCCATAAATACTAATGCCTGGCCAGAAAGAACAAGAGAGAGCTTGAAAGATGATGCAGCTGTGGCAATAAAAAGCAACTCCATTCTCATCTCTTCCATGAACTGGGTTGTAGCATCCTAACCTCTAGACTTAGAGCAGAGGCTGATGCTTAAACTACACTATCATAGATTAGGCTAGACTTAGACAAGCACGCATAAAAAGGTGAGGTCGTTCTTAGTGGGGAGAACTAGCTAATTTTCACTCACTCCCAACTTAGACTGCTACTAAGTAACTGAAAACATCAAAACCTCCCACTGATGTTTGACAGATGACAAACATAAAATTAATCCTCATAAAGACAACAACCAAACAAATACAACCTATGGTATATTAGATAACAGCAACATTTTCCCTTCCTTTTACTGTCAGTATCCTTCGGCTGGTTTGTTCATAGGAAGAGAAACAGATTCTTGTTGCCCTGACTTTGCAGTGTTCAGTGTTTTCTTGTGATATTTTTAGACTTTCTCTGTCATGGCCATGACTTGTTTTCTCTTAATTATCTATGTTTTCCGAAATTGTATCTGTGTTTATGAATTCCAGTATACTGGGCGGAGAAATATGATTGACAAATACTTTGACCAAGTGGATTATAGGAGGTGGTGATGTGTGAAAACATATAAATAAAGTCGGAGGGCTCTGCCCTCTCTCTTCCTGCTCTCTCTCCTGCTGCCTCTGTGTGTTCTTTGTGTGGCTCTCCTTCAGGCCCTCGGCCTAGCAGGCCTGCCTGGGGAGTGCCATAGATTCTTCTATGTATTTCTACACCCACAAAGCCAATATTGATGTACTAAAACCAGTACTTACTCATCAAATTCTACATTAAATTATGCACTGACCTCTAGTGAAGTATTATACACCTTCTATAAAGTAATCTTCCTGGATCCAATTTCACAGCTTACAGTATGACTATGTTTTTAGAATGTTACAGACTTGCCCAAAACTGGAACAATTTAAATCCATAATAAAAGGAGGAATCAAGGACATGCTGCTCTTCTAGCACATGGTCAGGAATGAATACACACACACAAATCACCAAGTACATGTAGTATAATACCATGGCCAGGTAAAAGAGATAGAAACATAAAATAATAAATATGACATCCTAACTTCTTTCTTCTCATGTAGCTTACATTTGAAGTATGTCACCTAGAAACACACAAAAGAAGACTGTGTCATTCTGTTGCATCACAATAACAGAAAATTCTGACAGTAAAACCACCACTGAATCCACAATTAGTAAAACTTGAGAATTATCTGCTTCTGTGACTCACATGGCCTCAACTGATTTTTAATGCAATAGCAAATATTTTGACAGAAATGTCTTGATGTCTAACAAGAATCTGAAGACTATATGTGAATATACATATATATAATGCCAAAAATATATTTGAGCATTATCATCCTGCAAACGGAAACATTTTAGACACTATATGCTAAAGATTTTGTGTTTGAATAAGGCACAAAGTGGAAGGAACAATCCAGAGAAATCATGCATTTTAAAAAATGTAAACTGGGACAAGTAACAACTGAATTCCTAAATTTTATATGGTAAGGTGTGGGTTGTTGTGGGGTTTGGGTGGAGGTTTCAGTTGAAATTTTATCATTTTCCCACTAGAATTTTAAAGGTTTAAATGTATTTCAATTTTTCACCTTTAAAACCAAGAAGGTCTGGAAAAGCAGTTCTCAGGAAAAAAAAAATAACAAACAACAAACAAACAAAAAAATTATCCACCAATTGAATCCAAAATAATTTCAAGAAACCCATAAAGTCCCACCAAAGACCAACAAAAAAACCCCAAAAACATTACATCACCTAAGAATATGCAAAGACATTGAGGGACTAGAGGGTTTTGCTACACGAGTGCACAAGCAATGCACTTACACACTGGTATCTCAGAATGGAAAATATCTAATTTCACAGTCTCTGTTATCTCAAACGCTACAGCCATGAAGAGGCCCCGTACCATTCCTGCTAATTTGGTACATTTCAATGAAGTGCCCAAATGGTTTTCTGTTCCTTGCCAACTTTTTCAAATCCTTAAGTGCTTCTTTGTATTTCCAATTTCAAATGTGAAACAACACTGAACAAATAGTCATCAAAATTGCTCTGATTTTACAAATACTCCTTAATCTGTTTAGCTGCTTTTTACTATTAAACCACATGTACTTCATGCACCTTCCTTCATCTTTTTTTCCTTTTTCAGGACAGCGTTTTGGTATCAGAATGGGATGTCTCAACAGCTCCGGCACTACTCAATTGCCATTAAAAACCTAATTTCAACAAATAATATTTTCCAATTGGAAGTTTCTGGAAATGCAATCCCAAGATTTTTACAGCATTATTAGCTTCACCAATTTCACCAATGTCCTTTTACCCCTGTAGTTCATTTATCACCTGACATGTTTCATCTTGCAGATGAAATCCTCAAATAATAACATGGAAGGACAGAGGTTTTTAAAGGCAAAATGACTTCACTTTTACGCTGAATTCCAGTGACACCAGAACAGTGAAGCAGATGACAAAGAATTTAAAAAAACAATAATAAAATTAAGGATAGCATCAGTTGGATACCTTAATAGAAAATGACGTGGCAAAAGCAAAGTAGCTCCTGTTGCTCTTGCAGCTCAGGCAGACCCATGACAGGGTCAGTCTCAGATCCTGTCCAAGCTGCCAGTGCAAACCCCCAGGGTTTTATTTAGGTCTGGGTTTTGCCAATACAGAGTGTGTGACTAAAAAGAGTAACACAACATGGTCATCTCATATTTATTGGCTGAAACTATCAAGAAGAAATCTAGAAAGATAACTGTTTTCTCAGTGCAAAACCAATGAGTACGTGTTACAGATTTCCAATGTCATTCCCTGTGAACTCACTCTTTGTTCAACGGTATTCAGTAAGTGAAAACATCTTCTGCTTCAAGAAAATATGTTGTCATCATCTATCCAAAAGTCTCTTACATATAGTCCTACAGATCAGTTTTTAAAAATTGGTATTTTTTGCATTAAGAATCTTAAGATTTTTTAAGAAGAATATTTAAAAGAATCAATCTTTTTTAGATTAAAAAAAAAAAAAGAGAATGGGGCAATATATTTGCTTTAACAGAGATAAAATTTAATTTTTCATCACCCAGAAGGAAAAAAACATAAGCTTTATTTTGGAGGACTTGTAAAAGCAAGCAGGTGCTAAAAAATGTCATACCTTATTAATAAGAACCAAACATTTGATCAGCTTAAAAGCAAGAAGCAAATTCTATTGAAAACAAAATTCTACTGAAAACTACTGGAACACAACTGAAAAGATATAGTTCCAATATAAAAGAATTCTTTCTAGAACATAGGAAAATAATACGATATATGGAAATAGACACTGCACAAATCTTTAACAATAAGGAAATGAAGCACTAACCAACTAACTGAGATTTTCTTTTAAAAAGCATTTTCATCAATTCCCCTCAAATACTAAAGGAATTAATGATTTCAAGCAAGATTTCACAAATTAGGAAAGGACTAAACAGCAAAAACCTCTCTGCAAAAGAAATGCTAAGGAGCTAAACAAGGAGGACAGCAAAGAGAAGATATTAAAAGAGTCTAAAAGAGAAGGGGAATGACAAGTTCTGTGTGCAGAACCTGGTGAAGGACAACCCCTCACATAAAAGGTCATGCAACAAACATGAAATATCATTACTATCACAGTTCTTCCTCTAAAATACTTATTCATTATAATATTTGAATATTCAGTGTCCATCACAGTTAACATAGCAACATGACATGATTTCAAACTGAGAAAAAAACCAACAAAAATTATTTCTCTGAAGATGCAACTGCCTGTTGTTATGGAATGGGGCTGATTTTGTAGTCCCATAGTCATCCTTGAGCTACCTCTGACATATTTAAACAATATAATTTGCCAACTCAGTAATAAAACCAATCCCTCAAGAGTAGTTAAGTAGTTCTGCTGGATTAATGAAACAAACTGAACTCATTGGTTCAAGAAGCACCACAGCTTGGCACAAGAACATGCAACAGGGAGGAAAGAAGGAATGAGGACATTTTCTTTTAGCAGCAGCAGATGCCAGATTGGCTCTGGCCATGTGTCTAATCGCACACTGAGCAGTTAGAGTGACTTTTCCTAAAGTGAACAGGCTGAGTGATGTGCATCCTCTCACACCTACAGCACAAAGGCAGTAAGGTAAAACAAGACAAAGCTTTAACACATCAACGAGAACTCCAAGCTGTGTGGTGCAGTTGACACGATGGAAGGAAGGGATGCCATCCAGAGGCTTGAAAGATGGGCCTTGTGAACCTCATGAAGATCAACAAGGCCAAGTGCAAGGTCCTGCAGTGTGGGTTGGGACAATCCCAAACACAAACACAGCGCTGAGAATCAACTGAGAGCAGCCCTAGGGAGAAGGACTGGGAGGTGCTGCTGGATGGGAGGCTGGACATGACCAGCAATGTGCACTCACAGCCCAGAAAGCCAAACGTGTCCTGGGCTGCATTCAAAGGAATGTGGGCAGCAGGGGTGGGAGGGGATTGTGCCCCTCTGCTCTGCTCAGACCCCACCTGCAGTGCTGTATCCACCCCTGGGGTCCCAGCATAGGAAGCGCATCAACCTCTTGGAGCAAGGCCAGAGGAAGGGCATGAAGATGATGAGAGGGCTGAAGCGCCTCTCCTACAAACACACACTCTTCACAGACAGATTGGAGTTGTTCAGCCTGGGGAAGAGGCTCCAGGGAGACCCTAGAGCAGCCTCTGAGTACCTAAAGGCAACAAGAGAGCTGGAGAGGGACAATGTACAAGGGCCTGTAGTGACAGGACCAAGGGGAATGGCTTCATCTGAAAGAGGGCAAGTTTAGCTATTACAAAGAATTTCTTTGCTGTGAGGGTGGTGAGGCACTGGCACAGGCTGCCCAGAAAAGCTGTGGATGGCCCATCCCTCAAAGTGTTCAAGGCCAGGCTGGATGCAGCCCTGAGCAACCTGGTCTAGTGGAAGGTGTCCTGCCCCTGCCTATGGCAAGCGGTTGGAACTAGATGGCCTTTAGGGTCCCTTCCAACACAAATCACTCCATGATTCTAACTCAAAACCACAAAATGAGTTCTTCAAATCTGGAAGACAGTAACACACCATCTCAAAGAAAGAGGTGTCACGAGAAGACAGAGGAGCTAGAGACTATTTAGTCTAATTCCAATTTCCAGAAAAAAACACTTAGCTGGGTACAACTATCAACTACCTAGGAAATAAGATAGTAAGAACTAATAAACATGGTCATGCAAAAGAAAACAAAGCAAAAACAATCAAGTCAAATTAACCTTTGTTTCTATGACTGGATAGGCTTTTTCAGAGGACCAGTAGACATCTTGACATTTGACATTTGCATTATATTGTAAAAACCGCTACAGAAACATGGTCTAGGAAGAACAAACTGTAGGCATTTTTGTCTGTGCTCACAAAGCAATCTAATTCTGAGGCAAGCAGCAAGGATCCTTTCTTTGAAGGCAATGTATCCACATGAAACCCACAGGTGTCACAACACTGCAAGTCCATTACAGGAAAGGATCAAAATTAACAAGATCTTGAAACTGGAGAGGGGGTCTGAATGCAAAGGATATAATTCAGTTTAAACAAAAGCAAGAACTACACTCAGATATATATTTAATGAACTGGATAAACATGAAAAGGGGAGTGACTCAATTAGCAGGAGCTGCTGCTACAGCAGGTCACAAACTGCTCTGAAAAAGGAAGAAATAGATAATTAAGAGCAATAATTTGCAAGACACAGCAGTCTTCTTGTAGTTCTTGACATCAATACACCAGGCAGACACTGCTGATTTTTAGTATTATATTTTAAGAAAAAATAAGGATGACTGAAGCGAACATAAGGGGAGAACACTAAGACTAATAAGGGTATAATGTAATTTTAGACTGAAGTAACTCCAATTACTTAATCTAGGGGAAGGGAAAAAAGGAGCTGTTAAGCAATCTTCAAATATAGAGAAAATGGAAAGAAAAGGATAAATTGTTTGCCTTGTCCACTAAAGATGAGAATAAAAGGATAAGAGGACAAACAAGAAAAAAAAAGATTTTAAAACAGATTTCTTCGGAAAGAATAGAATCACCTTGAGATCTCCTGCAAACACGTCAGACAAGGACTTGTCAGATATGGCTTAAAAATAGTCCATCTTGTCTTGCAGCAGAGGAATTGTTGGCACTGCGCAGCATTTTACTTCATCTGTACTAAGAAGCTGCCTCTGGGACAAGACAGTAAAATCAATGCACCAAGCATTGTTCCAGTTAAACATCAACTGTGAGCTTTGGGGTTTCAGCACAGCAATAAAAATTTACACTTGCCCAGCATGAGAATAAAGTAATGAGTTCAAAATATTAACATTTGTCTCAACAGCACTAAATAGCTTAAGTGAAGTGATGTAAGCTGCAAGTAGATGGAAAAAGCTGATTATTTACGTTCTTTAAAATCCTCCTAAGAACCTGACAAGATTCATGGCTATGGGGTAACTGATGCAGCTGTTGCCATCTACACAAATGATAGAGCCCAGGGAAGGTGGCGCTACAAGAGACAATTTTTCACCACCTCAAGGACTGACTTATTGGCTACAAGGATATCCAGACCGATTTCATTTTGCCCAGTTACAGAAACAGTCTGACTAAGCCTTACAGTCAGTTCACAAAGAGCTGTCCCACTGACACAAAAAAGTTTTAAGGAGTGCTTAGGCATAGGCCCAAGCTGGATGATGAAAAACTCCCCAATTCCTCCCTCTGCAAAATTTAAAAGCTAATTTTCATTAGAGAGAACCAATTCCAAATTGCTCTCCCCGTGCCTGCTGTAAATATTCTCATAAATTTCTGTCCCTTATAATGTCCTAACAAGTAAAATTACATTACTCCTGTCCGACATGGGTGTATTGGGAAGGAAGCTGAAAGGAGTTAGTTTTGAACTCCACAGCTGTGAAAACTAAGTAAATTACTTGAGAGATGCACACCTTCCAGGTAAACTCAGGAGGACTCCAATTTTGACCTCAGCATCAGAATTTACTGTGAAATCTGCCTCTTGTCACAGAACTTGATGACTTAAAAATATGCATTACTTAAAACCAAAATAACCCAAACCCACCTCTGTCACAAAACAGGAGATGGAAAATTGAATAGTACCAAAAGGATGAACCTATAAATAAAAACTGATAAAACACTCTTTGATGCTTTCCATTTCAGGCTTAGCTCAACATTCTTTCTCCTTTTTATAATACTTTTTCAGATCTTTTTAAAGACTTATATTTGTCGGATTGATTGCATGTGCTGCATGAACTCTGAGAAACCACTGAAGAGCCTCTTGTACCAAAGTGAGCTTCGTTTCAGTGTTTTAGTTAAAATTAGCACAGGAATACCCAAGTTTCTTAAAACTGATGAAGTCCAAGATACATACACAAAGCAGACTTGATAAAACCAACTTCCTACTTAGATCTCAGGAAACAACTCCTTCCTCAACCAAGGCTATACGACAACTGCTGGACGTTGCTCAGGCAGCTTAGGATAACAAGGAACACCACAGCACAAAGCTTGGGCAATGCAGGAGCAGAAAACTAAACACATTTAAAGTTTCATCAAAATATACTGCAACGGGATATTAGAATTCCTTTAAAAGATTCACAAAGAACTTAGTGAGACGGGAGAATGTTCTCAATCTGCACAAAATGTAACATCAGACAGGGGAATACAAAGCTAACAAAACATTTCAACTGTAGCAGACCACATAAAAAAACCCCATAATAAACAGCTAAAATAAGACAAAAATAAGGAACTTTTAAGTAAAAATAGAATCAATAACCAGGCAACCAATATACTGACTTAAATATTCCAGGAAACAGGAATGCTGCACAGAAGACGATTTAAATCTGAAGTTTGCCTGTGCATGTTACTTATACACCATATACCCCTTAGTTAGCACAAATACAAGGAGCCAAGCGTTTTCTGTCACACAACTGAACTGAGAAGCGGTAAAATGCCATGAAAACTAAGGAAAAAAATGAGGGAACACAAAGGAAAGGAAGATACCAGAACTAAACCTCCAGCCAAGTGAAATATAGCTTAGAAGACAGACCATGGAGCTGAGCAGTTGAATGCTGTAATGATACAGTTTGGCTTCTTGCATCTACCACAGCCTCTCTCTGTAACTCCTTCACTTATACAGAAACAGGGAATTATGATTTCAACCCCAATGAACACAGGACTGATTTAACTACAGATGTTGATACTACCATTGTAATACCAATTTAATCTATCCTTTTAGTAAAATAATTCTATTATAATTCACAACAATAAAATTTGGGCTTTTCTGAACTTTTTTTAGGGCAGGTCCTAGCACACAGCTATGCCTCTGTTAATGCTACCCAAGACAACCAGCTGGATTCAAGGAACATACTTACAAGGAAAGACCCTGCTTTTCTTATATAAAATGGCCAAAGACAGAGCAGCTCTGGAGAGCTGCCCATAATATGTTCTGTGATTTTTATTATTAATGATTCAGTTTACATACTCAAGAAAAAGATGGAATTTTTTATACTGCCATGGAATATGAACGTTCTGTGACTGTAGTTCACAGAACGTTCATATTCCATGGCAGTAGATATTTTCTCAGCCAGCACAGCAAATATTCTCTTGCAGCAACATTTTAGTTCTGCATATACTTGTAGATAACACACACCTGAAATTTTCAATGAATGCAAGTGTTCTATGAAAATGTTTATGCAGCCAAAGGGGAAAAAAGGCATGTTTTTAATGAAAGAGATGTCAGTGTAACTTGAACTCTTTGTCTCAAAAGCGAAGAATGAAATAGTTTAAAGCTGATCCATATAACATCTAAATTCACAAATAAGGGAGTTAAAAGGGTAATTGTGAGAGAAAGTTGATATAATTAAAAACAGGATTGAGTTTCTTCATAAATGTTTCATACTCACTGTAGGGGCTTTATGCAGTAACATCATCAAGGTGAAAATCTGTCAGATTTTTTTTTCCTGAAAATCAATACTATAAATAATTTCTGTGCAACAGAGATGTATTGTCTACAGCAACTTAATAAACAGCAGAGGTGATGCTTAATCAGTAGCTGTTGTTAAGAGAGTATACAGTCCTTTCTCTCAAAAAAATTTAAAACAAAAAATATTCCAAAGCTGCCAGTTAGTCTGCCATTTAACTTAAGAGCTTTCCAGAGAATCCACCCAAGTGAGAAGAAATGCAAAGGGCTAAGGACCAAATCAATAGCCACATTAACCCCCAAGCTCTCCTTTAAGCATGGGTTTAGAAAACCCAAACTACAAATGCAGCTAATTAAACTGTGCCCTACACAAGTTTTTATGTATAACACTGCATCAAAGCATTTCAGTTTTGTGACAGAGTTCATACAGATAAACTGCAGTTCAGACATCCAAAAAACCACAGAAACACCACTTTAACCCTTCAAAACTCCTGGTTAAGCTTCAGCTACAGGAACAAATCCAAAGAAACCTATACACACAAGCATGCAAGCACTCGCCCTCCCCCCAAAAATCCAGTTTTATGTCTCAGTCAACAATTGTATCTCTCTTCTCATCTTCAGTACCGTAGAACTGACTTATTACTCAGAGAAATGCCTTGTTTCTTGTCTTCTGTGTCATCCACATAGCACAGCCAATAGCAACTACTCTAAGAAAACCCCATTCACAGTTGTTTGAAACCATTATATGACTTTAGAAAGTAAAATGCATAACCTCTTACCTGAGCATGAAAATTTGACATAGTCGTTGTCTCTATATCTTTCTTTCCCAAAATCTCCATTTTCACTGGTGAATTGGGAAAATTAAATGAAAAGTAGTCTAAAAAGTCAGGTAAATAAGTAGCTGCCCCATGAACAATACCCATTACATAGTAAGCTGCACAGTTTTCATTTTCACTAAAAACCAGACCCACAAACTCTTCTGCAAATCTCTCCATCTCCACAGGAGACAAGTGGGAGAGTTCATTACTGTAGGCATGGATAACTGATGCACCTCCGTTAGGCTGGTGCTCAATATGAATCAGCTGTTTGAACTCCAATGTGTCCAACCTTTTGAGTTTATTTTGAACCCGTGGCTCCTTTAACGAGACAAATGGAAACTCACTGTTCTCTGGTATCTTGGACTCACAGTCCTTCTTGGGATCCATATTTTTCCCATTGAAATCCTTAAGATGATCATCTATGATGCCTTTGGCTTCCTGATCCTCAATATCAGAAACCAATCCTGAGCAGATGGTCTGAATGGATTTGCTGTACATTTTTGGACGCTTCCTCTTCTCATTCTCTTTATGTTTCTTTTTCTTTTTCTTCTTAACTTTTTTAATCTGTAGCTCCTCTGCATTGGTTTTTGGTTTCTCCTTCCCACCTGTTGAGAGTTAAAAAAAAGACCTCCTAAGTATGTTTGTATACAAAATACGTATTTAAAGACTGGGATTTGAAGTCATAAAACCCTCACTGTGGCACACAAAGACCAGAGACCAAAAGCAAGGGTCACAATGTGTACCTTACCAAAGTGAGGAGGGTAAGAGACACCTGCTGCGGGCATGTTGCGACTGATAATCAACAAGGGAAAGACATGACAATAACGCCAGGCTCCCAAGGCTGCTTTCATGATGAGTCAGAGTCCATCATTTCCTTTAACCGGTCATCAGCAGTTACTGACCCAGAAAGTGCAGGGACATCACAGGACAGCTGTCCAGCGCTGCCAAACACAGCGCTTACAAACCATCCATGGCCATGAGCCCGCAGCAGCAAGCTGCCCGCGAGATGCCACTGCCAGAACCGACCTTGTCTCAGGGGCTTTATGTGGTCATTCTTTCACAACTAGATAAACTCTGCTGAAGAAGTACATGTGGGAACATCTGCAAACTGACCCCATACATATTAATAAATAAATAAAATTAAAACAAAAGACACATTAAAGAAAATGCTCACAAAACAGAAACCAGCTTCAAGTTCACATAATATGCAAGCTGAACTGAAAACAAACTGTAAAGTCCTAAAGGCAGAAATTACTCATTTGGGGATAACATATTCAAGTGATTCCCAAGGTAAAAGTTCTCACTTGTTTTAAACAAGTGATGGGAGGTTTTTTTGCAAGTAATAAAAGTGGTAGCCAAAAAAACTTCTAGCACTACACTGTCCTAAGATCAAGCAGTCAAAATGATTTAGCACATAGCAAAATGAAGTTTGTGGCTGTTTCAGCACAAAATTATATTCACCTCTAGCAATTCAAGACCAGCATATTCAAATACAGAAGCTTAGAAGTTTAAGAATCGTGTATTTCATTGCAAGACTGAATAATCTGAAACCCACAAGAGTTAAGTTAGCCTGTCTCTACTACTATGCTGCAGTAGACTATTTTCAGCTTGCCATCCTCAGCCCAAGTAACTCACAGGAGTCCTCTAAAAAAAGAGAGACCACAACTGCTGGTGCATGGAATCACAAATTCTTGCTGATGATTAAGAGCTTGGACATGGAAGATGCAGATACTGGAAAGGAGAACAAGCAATTAAGACACTTGTCTCTGAGCCTGCTGAGGTTTGTGAGAGCAGCTAAATACCTCTGGGATTCCTGAAGTGGAGGCAGAGTTTGTTATCTCCCTGGATTCTATTTTGTCACAGAGAGGGGAAGGAGAAGTGCCCTGAGGTCACCTCATTTCTTATTTAGCCCAAACAAGGAAAGGGTTCTAGGATTTCTTAACCTAATCCACACAGTTAATAACTACAAAGACTCCCTTCACTCAGAGTCAGATTGAACATAGCACACTCTCTGAACACCATTTCACTTTTAGCTAGCTAAGTTCAACTGTCAAAAGGCAAGGTATCCTCATGCAAGTCTGTCCTTTCTTAGGCTATATTTAATGTAAACCCAGCATCAAACCTCTGCAACAGGACTGCTTCATCTGGTAGATGCAATATTCACCACTCCTTTGTTTGGATCTTCTTTCTGTCACCAGAGTCTTTAAGTCTACTGGGCATGAAAAGACCAGGAAGAGCAGCAATAGATGTACAACTAAGTACCTCAACCTTAGAGGAAGCCTGAAAACGGTTCATGAAGAGTGGCAGGGTACTTGAGTGAAATGTCATCACCTGACAAAAATCACCTGCTTCTCACGTTCTGGGGTATTGTGTGGGGTGCCATTATGATACCAGCTCCAGTCAGGGGGAAACAAAAACAAAGCAATGGTTTATGAAAGTGAGAAGTTACTTATTGCAGGCTTTGAAATCTCAATACAAATCTCAAAATACAAACTCAGACATTTTTCCCTCCTCCTGACTGCAGGAATACATAACCAGAAAGCATCCATGAGCATACAGGTATTGCAAACACTTAAAAATGCTTTAACTTAGCATTTTAGAATTGTTTCACTCCAAATACAAAAATTTATTGCTATACTTATGGATATCACAAAGAAGTCAAGCATTCTGCAGACATATTAGTTTGAATATACAAACTATGGAATTATAGCACCAAATGCTGGAGCAAGGTCATGCAGGGGGAAGCAGGAGTTACATGTCAACCCACTTCACTTGTTTTCAAATGGAGCTCAGATTTTTGATGAAACTAGTCACTCAGAGCTGGGACTTCATGCACAGCAGGGAAAGGATGGAAATTTATATTCACTGGCATTCAATCAGAGTAATATAAAAGGCAACAAACTTCAAAGCAAGAAGCTTTTTGCTGTAGTAAGAGACAAAACTGCTCTCTCCTACTTGAGCATGTCTGTAATCACCAAAGAAAATCTTAAGACAACTGAAGATGGCATCTCTGTGTTCTTGCTGAACATCCAGCTATTACAGTCCATCATCACTAGCTGAAATGTAAAGTACTTACATAAAAGATGGGTATGAATCTGTATCTGTGCAAAACAACAAAAACTACTGACTTCCATTTCTACCATACAAGAAAGAAGATAATTTCGTTTCCCCTTTCAATCTGTCCCATTCCCTTTGATTTGATCTTCTGAGAAGTTTTACTAACAATCAATTTCATTCAACTGCTCCTGTAATATGAGGTGGCTGTTTCTTTAATCTATAACTTAATGTATTTCAAGCATGCAGTTATGCAATAAAATTTAAAAAAACAACCAAACAAAAAATTTCCCTATTAAGTAACAAAACAGGCTTCCTTATAGAGGTGGTCAATAGCCAGAGGCAGTCAGTGTTTAAGAGGCATTTGGCCAACACCCCTAACAATAGTTTAACTCTTGGTCAGCCCTGAAGTGGTTGGGCAGTTGAACTGGATGATCACTGTAGGTCCCTTCCAACTGAAATAGTTGATCTGTTCTAACCATCAGTGAGCAGCACTCGAAAGAGCTCAGCCATGGTCTTGAAAGCACTGGTGCCTTTAAGACAGAAACAACATAGATGCAATGTAAATCAGTCTCAAATTACACAAAGTTCACATGAACATATCCAAAAAGGTTTGTCTTCAAAACCAACTGCAAAAGTACATTTTATTTAACTTTGTATACATCTAAGGAAGTACTTAAAATCCTCAGAAGGAATTACACTAAGGCATTTTTCAAGTGAAGAACATTTATCATTCCCTCTGTTTTCATGCCATCTCTACAAAACCTTCAGAAGAGATAAAAGATTTTTACCAGAGGATTAAAATAATTCTTTTTCAAGTATATTAAAGAAATTTTCTGCTCAGTTTTAAATACATTGATTTTAATATAGATTGCTCCTACTTCTGAACACAAGATAGAAGGGTTATGCCATTTACATATATATCAAGTATTACAATTCATCATTGCACACTTTCCCAAATCACACTAAATAACAACATGATGCGCATAATTTGGAACAAAATAAATATTTGCCCGCAGCCTCTCACTTCTGAGCGCAACTCTCATCCATGGAACTTTTTGCATCTCTATATATAAGAAGGACGGAACTGAGAACAGTTTTAATCCTGAAACACTTGGAAACCAAGAGAGCAACAATCACTGAAAGAACAAAAGGCTGTATAACAAAAACCCACCAGATGATCTATGATGGATCTAACAGGCCCCCTGAACTGCCACTTGCAACTGAAAGAGAAAAATGGTTTCTATCCTTGGGAGACAAAACATGAATCCCTTCTTCAAGGGTCTGAGCTACTGATACCACTGAACTGGAAAAAAACCTTGAAACACAGAAATCAGAAGATAAAAAGGATTCCAAATGGGTTTTTTCCAAAACATTACTAGAATTAGAGACTTTGAAAAAAATTGCATACCAACAAGAGTAAAACATAGTTCTCTAAAACCACTTCAAGCAGGAATTAGGTAACATGACTTCCAAAACTGCTTAGTTGTTTTCAGCCTTTATCAAATTCACAGGAGCTTTGGCTACTGCATACACAAGACAAATTCTGTCAAAAACTCCATTTCATTTCCCCACTAGCAGCACATGACGTACTTACAGAAGATTAGTTTTAGATATTTCATACACCACGTTGCAAAGAAAAAACATTTCTATTATAAAATTAAATTGTATATTGGAAGACAAAAAATGTGACATTTGTGCTTAGTTCAGCCTTCAAATGGCTATGATACAGCTGAGCAATGCATGAGCTCACTGCCGGATGATCCAACCCCCCACCCTCCTCTGTCACTGCTCCTGGCACACGGTCCGGCAGCGCTGCTGCTGCTGACTGATGCTCAACCATTGCACTGTAACTTAATGGCTCAGCAGAAAACTATTCACTCTGCTGCTAGATTAGTGAACTGGTTCACAGCACTGCCAGACACGAACCAAAGCATACTGACCACTGGGAGCAAGACACAAGGGGTACCAGAACTCACCCCTCCTCAGGGCAGCAAACCACCTGATCTGCTTAGCTACCCTGTCGCCCACACCTTCTCCATCCAGTCCAGCACTGAAAAAAGCTGAATTTTTAACGGTAAAAGAAAAAGTCCCCACCACCTCACCTAGCAGTACATGTTTGTGAGACAGGACCAATTTCCTAGCAAACCTTAATGGAAATTTTTGTAACCCAAAAGCTTGAACTTTTAAATTCAACAAAGAAGTTATAAAATTTACCTTTTAAAGGTAACAGTTCATTTAACTGTTATATGGATCAAACTACAATTTCCTCCATCCATCCTCTTACAATGAGTGTGGGTGGTGCTGTACAGTGCTTGCTCTCCATACTGCTTTGGCACCTGAATATGCCAATAACAGAATATTTGTGTTCAATTATTTCAGTGTACAGACAGCTCTCCTGAAGAATACAAACATGAAATGAAAAACTGATTCTTAGAAGTAAATAGTATTTCTCAGCAAAGCTTGAATAGAATGTGACAATAGAGAAGAAAGCATATTCTAGCCTAAGGCTTCTGCTCTGATGGATTTCAAAGATCCACTCTGAAGCAGATGTTTAAAGCTGATCAGAAGCTGCAAACACTTCAATAGCAAAAGGAGTTAGCTTGCTGGAATACTGGAATTGCTATCAGCAATGCCCAATAAATACTTTCTTCTTTTTCTTCTTCTGCATTAGCTGTAGAGAGGAGCAGAAACACTCTCATTCAGTCACTCCTCTGCTGCATATATCAAAATACTTTAAAGTGTAATGCACTGCTTCTTCCAAAACCAATAATGCTGCTTTGACACTTGGCTAATGCACACCAAAATAGAACAGCGGCTTTCCACACCTCTCTAGGGCAGTAATCAAGTTGTCCCAGAGCAGACATACAGAATTTGGTGAAAACATAAATAAGCAATCCAAAAGTTAAAAAAAGATCCCAACACAAGGCTGAGATATCTAAACTGCTTTATTTTAAGCCAGATTTGGGAACAGCAGTGCAGTACTTGATGCAAGCTAACTGGATTCACCTCTTACTGCTGATGCACACTTGCAACCCAAAACTTCCAGGACAGGTGCTTCAGAGAGTATTCACCAGCACACAAAATACAGGTGTGTACATACATACATAGACATATGACTCCTGGAATCTAATTTCACCCACTTTGAAGTGCATGGCATCCTTGTCTCTGTGTGTCCTGAGATCCATTTAGATACAACAGGTACGGAACCACCTATAAACAAAACTGTTTCCAAACCATGTGGTAGAAAAATGAGACAGAAGTTAACAATTTTCAATTGTATTGGAAGCGTTTTATTTAAGGTGACTCAGATAACTGCTCCAGGACCTCAAGAATGAGAAATAACAGGCACAGGGGTGGGTAGAAAAACCCTCAGCAGCCACATCTACAGGAACTTTGCTCTTGATCTGTTGTTAAAAAGCAGACTGAGCTCACACTTTACTGTACTATAGAAAAAACCAATGAACACCCTCTGCTCTTATTTGGCTAGCAGAACCAGCACAAGGATAGTTACAAAATTTGCACCATATCACTAAAGAAATCAGAAGAACGGAAGTTACGTTCATTCTGTGCATGCATGCACATACCTAGCTGTATCAGAACTACTGCTAAGCAGCTTTTAACCATCTTCTAGGCACCTTATGTACCATAAATAGAAAATTAATTCTCACAGGCAGACATCTATAGGAATGGTAGATCTTTCAAGATAACTCAGCACACGTTGTTTTGGTGGTGCCATAATATCCCTGTCACTGGGAGTGACATGGGACTTACCACCAAGGACTGATACTCAAAACTGTTCAAATTTTATGCAAATAAGCCAATGTTCTGTTATTAGAAGATGACACATACTTGTAATTGAAACTGATGCTAGACAGCCTAAATTCTGGTTAATTACAGACACCTTCCAAATGGAAGTTTTTGCAACAAGTCAGACATTACCTGAAGTTTATTTTATGTTGCATTTTGTCCATTTGTTGTGTTTGATCATTTGATCTGAAATTTTAAATAAGCAGAGGCCATGAAGACAAATACTTTATTCAGTTGTTTCAACCAGAGCAGTAGTTTCTCAACTTTGAGGTCAGCAAAAATTATTAGGGGGAACTTAAAATATTTCAAAACAGAAGCCAAAAAATTAGTAACACTAAATTGCTTGTTTCCCACAGTTTTCTAGCTGACACCTAGTAGCAGGAAGGCACATTTTTAACAGCAGCCAGTAATTAAAATCAGTTTTCTTCCTTACTTTAAGAGAGTCCCATCATCAAAATTTAACATTTTCACTTTTCATTGATGGTACCAGAAGTCTTTGCTTCAACACCCCCAGCTCCAGCATAAAGCACTTCAAAGCTTTACAGCACAGCCATCTCTCCAGTTGCCACTTGCTCCATCCCATCTGACATCTGTGTTTTACCCTCTACTCAAATATTTTATTAGTAAAAGTTGGTAACTTGGTGCATAAGGACGGTGAAGCAAACTCAGTACCACAGACAAATCAGTGTGGTGGATTGCGTGCCCTGCGTTCTTATCTCGGTCTTACTCATTCCCTCAACTGAAGTGCATTGCATACAAATACCTCAACATTTTCCCCAAAGATACACAGAGACTCAGGTCTCGTGTTCAATATACTGGTTTTATAATTACTCAAGTGGAAAACCCATCTATAAAAAATCTAAAAGGTTCATAAGAATGTACAGTTAAATGCAATTTCTTCCAGAACAATTTTTAAAAAGCTTTAGAAAACAGTTTGTATTTACATATGTTCATACCAGCAAATCAAATGTTCATTTTCAGTTCTTTTCTGGTTTTTGGCATTCAATAAACCAAGGCATTCAATCTTGCAGAAACACATACTAAGAATTTCTCCTACTGCATTTTTAGCAGTTGCTGTGCTCGGATATAAATAATCAGAAAAACAAGACTGACTGTTTTTTTCTAAAATGAAAAACAGAAATGGAACTGTTTACAAATAAGCCTATTAATCATTCTCCTTTTTGCAGGACCGCCAGTAACTTTGTCACATCACATTGGTGCAAATTTTTTGCATGAAACGCTCGATTTATAGAAGGTAACTATTTATGATGCAGATCTTTCTTAAAAATAGGTTTAAATCAGTTAGTTCCTGAATTTTTAATATGCACGTGCCAAGCAGCTTTTGTCTGAAAACTGAGCTCTTCCTTCCACATAGCAGACAGCAACAGAGGCAATGCTATAGCCTTATCTACAGAGAATACATCTTTAAGTGCAAAAGGATGACAAAAAAACCTTTTCATTCTAGGTTCATAAGAAAAGCCATCAGGGTCTCTGAGAGAGCTTCAATTCCTTTAGCAGCCTCAAGCACAGCAGAAAAATCCTTTTTAAGAATCACCCTTCTCCAACATGGGCAAGTTTTATCACTGCTTTCAGCAGAACGCCAACCCAAGTTTAGGCAGATGAACAGCTCACAACCGTGAGCCTCCCAGTACAAATAAACTCTTCCACATTCAGCTTAGAGCACCAAAATTAGGCTTATGCACCAGCTCTCCCTCAAAAGGCATCAGTCCCTCAGTACTGAACTCTTCCATAACTAGTCACCTTTGACCTCGGACAGCCAGTTTAGCTGTCTGAAGTCACGCAGGCTGTTACCTCCACCCCCTCAACCAAAGTCAGCCACAGATGGTCAGAGCAACATTTCACAAGAAGATATAGATCTAATACCCAGAAGGAGGAAATAAACTGTCTTTAGGCACTGTACTGTTAGTCTCTAAACACACACACTAAAAATAGAAAAAACAACCACAAAAGCAAAAACCCAAAGAAATGGAAAGCAGATTTCATTCCGAAACTTTTTGTTCCAAGGCCCATACAGTAAATCCTGAGCTCAAAACAATAGGGCTTGAAGCTTAACTTTTGTTACACAGGAAGAAGACACCCTCAGATAAAGAGTTAATATTTGAAAAGGTCACAAAGACACTGACCACTGACACATAGAAGATGCATAATAAAGCACTTCTGTCTCTGCTCTCTCTTGCCCAGGATGTAAAGTTGAATCAGCAGGACAACTCAGGAAATGTTATACAAACCTCACAGCACATACAAGCACATCCAGTCAGATTTTGGAGGCCCACAGAAGACACCAAGCTGCTGTTCTGAACAGGATACAAACCCTGTGGAGACAATCTGTCTGCTCTAAATAACTGTCTGCTCTCCTGACTCACTCCCTTCTTTCCCTGAAATAGGAGTCAATTTTCCAGGATACTGGCAAACCAAACACAGCCTCTATAAAACACTTAACAGCCAACACCTTAAAGAAAACCTAAAATATACTTGAATGATAGCAAGTCAAATGAAATAGGGGTAAAGCATCTAATGCACTTGTAGCAGTGTTTGCTGTGAAAATCAGCTATCGTGCTTCTCAGCAGGGGTGTTCTAACAGAGTCCCTGGGCATATGCACTTTTAAATTAACCTGAAAATAAAGCAGCATTTTAAGCTCAATAGCCCCATTAGGTATCATTTATTAAATCGGTGTAAGATGACTTGCTGTCCTTGCAGATTGCACCTCATCTGCTGAATGGCAACAGAAACAGGACCCAGTGTAAACAAGGGCTGTTACTCAAACAAAGCCTAGAGAATCCACTGTTGTGGCAGTTAAGTGCGGCCCAGTATCTCGACCACCGACTTCCTTCCATGCTCAGCAAAGACAAGTCACATCTGTCCTTTCCACAGGAAGCCACCAGCTTACACAATCCTCAAGTTCAAGGTAATACCTTCAGATCTGAATCAACACAGGTTTTAAGCTGTCGTTGTTAATACAGTTACTTGTGTGCAGAGTATAATATGTGATGTAGTAATTACAGGGTTCTGTGCCTCTGACCTCATATGAGCATTCTGAAGTTCAAGTTTTGATTTGAGGGTTTCAGTTTCTGGTTTGTAAATTAAATCCTACAGCATACAAGGTAACAGAAAAACATATCAGGAATTTGTTCCTAACTTCAAAAGCAGAGTCTGAAAATAAAATATTAGAAAAGTATTTGGTCTATTCAAATAAGCAACACCCTCACAGAAAATCTGATGCAGCACGACCTAAGTGAAGAGTAAGGTGGTTCAAGTACTGGTTCAACTGCTGTGCCAAAGGGTTGTGAGCAGCAGCACAAGTCCAGCTGGAAACAGTCACTACTGGAGTAATCCAGACCTTGACATCTTGCATCAGTATTGTTCAGCATCTCCCTTAATGGCATCATGGGACAGAGCACACCCTCAGCAAGCTGCAGCTGATCTAAAACTGGAAGGACGAGTTGATGCACCACACAGTTGCACTGCAAGTGAGAGGGACCTCCAGAGGCTGTAGAAATGGGCCAGTCTGGGGGACTCATGAAGTTAACAGAGGGGTGGGCAAAACTCTGCACCTGGAAGGAATAAACTTGTGAAGCACAGTTTGAAGACCTTCTTCAGTCCCTTTCATCAGATTTTTACACACACTGATGAGAGCCCCCTTGAGCCTCCTCTTCTCCAGGCCTATCAGTCCCAGCAGTCTCTGCCTTTCTTCACAGACCATACAACAAATAGTTTGTGTTGAATGGACCTTTAAAGACCATCTGGTTTAACCTGCTGCAGTAAGTGGGAACATCTTCAATTGGATCTGGTTGCTCAAAGCCCAGTCCTTGACCTGACCTTGAATGCTGTCAGGGATGGGAATCTCTATCACCTCTCTGGGCAACTTGTTCCAGTCTCTTACCATCATCACTATAAAAAAATCTTCCCTATGTATAATCTGAATGTCCAGAGAGACTGTTTGCCTCCACCCTTGGAGAGTCTGATAGTCCTGGGCAACCTGCTCCAGTTGATCCTACTTGGAGCAGCAGGAGTAGATCCCTTCCAACCTCAGCTACTGTACAGTTCTCAGATTCAGTGGATGTACAAGCCACATGAGAACATAACCTTAACTACCTTTCATTACAGAAAACAAAGTTGAAGAAGTCAGCCAAAATTAAGACTGCATGTTGCATACAACTGCTTAGTGTTTGACAAAGTTCCTGATTACTTCATTACTCAGTCTTGTACAATTAATGTTAGACATAAAATATAACAGGCATTCATTTTTCTTCTCCATAATGTAAAAATGATAACCTACATCTTGTCAGTAGCTATTGAAGAATCATTAATATTGTTCCTTGAAGTACTGGTCTCTCCTATTACTACTGTTGTATATGCAACACTGTGATGATAGTTTTATCTTTAATTTCCAGTACCTAGCACACCTGACAAAAAAAGTAACACCTATAATTAGGATTCGATTTCCAACTCTTGTACCAACTAACCAGGAAAAATGGCATAAGTTAAATGAAAAACATAGTATTAAAACACAGTATCCAATCACAAAATACTTTTAGCACTAGAATGAAAAACCACTACATAGTCTGAACCTACCTTTCTGCAGTAACTTGATCTCTCCATTTTCTTTCTTGATTTCATTCATTATTTTGTGCTTCTTCTTTTCTTTTTGTTTCTTTTCCCTTTCTTTAACTTTGTCTTTGATTTGAGCTGAAATGCAAATAAGCAAGAACAGAAAACTAATTATCACATACATGTCTCCTATTACTCCTATGCAAGCTCTATTAAGAGGATAGAGAGGAGTTACAAGGAAATCCCAATACTTACAATATGAAAAGCTAATATTTATCTGTTGCGTAATCCAACATAAGCTTCTTTAACTCAGAAAAGTTTTGTTTCTGTTATGCTGTAGCTGTATGCAACAACCCAGTAAGTTAACTGTATAGTAATTTTTGCTTACTCCTATACCTTCTGCTCTTATTTTGCATTTGCAGCCAGCTCATTTCTTGAAATTGAAATTGCATGCATTACATAAGAATTGGGGGAAAAAGGAGTACAGTTTGCATTTTCTTGGGTGGACATCTACACTGAAAACCTTGTAACTATCTATACATACTCTGAACTTAAAGGCCTTTGCAAATATCTGGGAAAGACAGCTTAATCTGTCAGCTGAAAAATCTTTTATATTACATTCCCAGGCTACTGCATTAATAGCAGTCAGATATAATTAATAAAGACATGAAATGTGTTGTATTCACACAGCAGATTTAATTCACTGGTGCTTCCCCTGCTTACCTACAATGAGCAACAGCTTACCTGAACAGTCTCATCATTCATTTATGTTCTTGTCAAGTCACTCCAGGTTTTTAAATCCCTGACACAGAAAAGCAGAGCCTTTAGGCATGCTTTCTGCATATTAAAAAACTAGACCTAAAGGAATTCCTAATTTCAAGCAGTCATCTTTGCAAGCCAAGTTGAGATTCACTTATGAGGCCAAGCATTTAGAGAAGTCAGATTTTACTAGGCTTATATGCACTGCAGCCAGCACTTTATGCCTAGTTCCCTGGCCTGAAGCCAGTACCTGCTCCAAGAGTTTACTGGGCTTTTCAACCTCCACAGGGAAAGAGGAAATCTGATTTCAAGCTTCTACATATGTTATGCTTCAGTAATACAGCTGAGAGACAGCCCTGATGTTTTATTCATGGTACTTGCGTTACAAAACCCAAGTGGAAGCAAAGAAGTTCAATTATTCTTCCTTAAGCATTCACATAAGATAGAAGCAGAGAGTATGTTCACTACTAACAAATCAGAAATATTTCAGAACCAAACCAAAGAAAGGCCTCAATTCTAGAAGGTAATGTAGAGTGACCCCTAACTAAACTACTCAGGAAGCATGATTATAAAGGTGCAAAGAGCTGACAGTAATCCAGAGAAATGAATGCTCTAACAGTGATTCCACAGCATTCATCTTTCCTCTTAAGAGCATTCTAAATAAAGATACAGAACTTAAAACCTCACAGTTGTCAGGGTAAAACAAAGAATGCATTTTAGGGAGAGTCTTAAGCAAATAAGTCAAATAAAAACCAAAAGAGATGGCAATTGAGATATGTCTATTGTCTATCGACAGATCATGATAAGCAGCAGGGAGAGAACTATGCTGGCGCAAATATAAAAAGGTAGCTGCACTTACAGCTGTCTGGATGTCTTAGTTCTAAGTGACTGAAACAGCCATGTCCAAGAACAGCCTCCTTCTAACACCTCAGTCGGAAGGGATGAATGACAAAGCAGATTTATGTGTACAGCAGACCATGGAAACCAAACAAGCTTTCCTAAGCAACATAAACCTTTCTAGGAATAGGTTAAACAGACATAAATCTTCCTCTCCAACCTGCTTCCCTGCAGAAAGGAATCTCAAATTTGTAAATCCCCTGCAACTTGAGTATGAAATTGGGTAAATTGTACAACAGGAGTTAATGTAACACTCTGAAAGCAGACACTGGGCTAGCAGGCAGTAACACCAGGCTTGATTTATATCCTGTGCTGAATGTTCAACTGAGACAGAATTACAATTATCATTGGAAGACCTAGATTTTATCTCAACATTTTTGTATGGTTAAGAGGAACACTTGACTTCTGCTATCACTTACAAACCCAAGCAAGATTGAAGAGCATATACAAATGCTGAGTCTTGCTGAAAGAGGACAAAAGAAAGACTGAAAGAATCCTTTGCTGCCAGCTCATGGAAAGCATTACAAGCCAATGAATCTTCCAGTTTTGTCAGAAGCAACACATAAGGACAGAGAACCTTTTAAAGAGCCTCTAGCTTATTTTCACATCTACAAAGCAATTAGAGTCAATGGTGAAACCTTCCCGACAAAAGAAACAATGAATGTGTTCTGTAACAGCCCCCAGCAACAGCCACGAGCAAATGGTACCATAAGTGAATGCAAATACAATGTAAATGCAGTTGAGGGAAGTATGGAGTAAACTTTCTCTTTTCAAAATCACAGTATTGTAACAATACCAGTGTAGAGCCTGAGGTAAGTAAAAAACAGTTGAGAGCTCAATTTGAATATACAGATTGTCCGGTTTCCTCCCTCAAAGCTCACAGAACATACAAACAATAGCCAGTAGCTCACCTTAAAAAAAAAAAAAAGCATCAATAAATACCAATTTTTTTAAAAAAAAATCTTCGCACATTAAAAAAAAAGCTATGTTGAAAGGAGAGCTATTCGGTGCATTAACACTTGAGCTTAATTCTCAGTTCAAATGTCTTCAGTTTATGAGTATTAAGAAGTATTCTCTAGTCTGGCCCGCAGAATTCAAACACAAGTCTCGAACGAAATTCTGCAGATTATTCTCCTCAGGGACATCCAGAAACATGAACATCCTTCACAAATATCTTGCTTTAAAATGAATACCTCCAACATTAAGCAATTTACAGCCCACGTGTCATAGAATAAACAAGCAGTGAGTGACACTGGCAAGGGAAAACAAGAAATACTTGTTCTGTTGAAGTTACGAAAATCTCTTGTACAGCTTTTTTGAAGTTTACCAGTAGAAGCTACTACTGGTCTCCATTTCATTTGTATGGCAACAGGATCACAAAGTAGTAAAAGGCAGAAAGATGTTTATGATAAGCTTTCCGTGTCCACAGAATATTCTGCAGTTAGATTTCACCAAGACTACTTGTAACAAATTAAAAAAAAAATAAAAAAACGCTTCTTTAGCTGCTGAGGGAACAGGATGAAATGAGTCTCCATGGAAATCATGTAGCCCAAATACACAGCCTTCCTAGGCCTTTACATACCTCCAAAGATACTAAAACTAAAAGCCAACCATTTGAAATAATTTGTATCCCAGGGCAAAAAAGAAAGAAATCTATCTTTTCATGAAGATTATCCCACCTATCAAAACACACACTTTTACCTTATATGATTTTGACAAAGAAATATACTGCTCAGGAAATAACTGGTCACAGACTAAAGAGAGTTTGCAAATACTCCCTACCAGGGTTAAAAAAAATAAATCCAAGTACAGTAGAAATCAGCTATGGAAGTTCAGTAAGAGCTAGGTTTGATCCTTAGTTTTCAAGCTCTACTGCCTGAGTGGAAAAAAGAAAATATCTATGACTATAAAGTTATTTCTTACTCTTGTAGCAAGTGGACCATGGCTAGACATTAGTAGTGCCCACTAAAGCCACTCTAGGATTCCTCTCCTCAGTTGGACAGGGGAGAGAAAATACAAGAAAAGGCTCATGGGTTGAGGCAAGGACTGAGAGATCATACGTAGTATCAGTATGGGAAAAACAGACTTAACTTGGGGGGAAAATTAATTTATTACCAATCAAAAGTAAAGTAGGGTAATGAGAAATAAAAACTAAATGTTAAAAACACCTCGCCTCTGCCCCTCCCTTCCTCCCAGGCTTAACTTCACTCCCAATTTTCTCTGCTTCCTCCTCCTGAGTGATACCGGGGGGTAGGTATTGTGGTCAGTTCATCAAATATCGCCTCTGTCACTCCCTCCTCGAGAGGGGGGAGACTCCTCTGCAGCCCGTCACAAACTGCTCCAATGTGGGTCCTTTTCCATGCGGTGCAGACCCTCAGGCACAGCCTGCTCCAGCGTGGTGCCCCACGGGGTCACGCATCCTGCAAACCTGCTCCAGCGTGGGCTCCTCTTTGCATGGGGCCACAGGTCCCGCCAGGAGCCTGCTCCAGCAAAGGCTTCCCGTGGGGTCACAGCCTCCCTTGGGGATCCATCTGCTCCAGTGTGGGGTCCTCCAGGGGCTGCATGTGGATCTCTGCTCCAGCATGGATCTCCCTGGGCTGCAGGGGAATCTGCTCCGGCACCTGAAGCACCTCCTGCCCCTCCTTCTGCACTGACCTGGGTGCCTGCAGGGCTGTTTCTCTCACCTACTCTCACTCATCTCTCCAGCTGCAATTGTTCCTGTGCAGTAACCTTTTCCCTGTCTTAAAATACATAATCCCAGAGATGCTACCACCATCACTGGCAGCTTCTCACAGAAGCCACCCCTGTATCTTCCCTGCAACTAAAGCCCTGTCATGCAAACCCAATCCAACTCTACTAAATAAACCAGTGTATACTTTTAAAAAAACCCAGAGTTTTGTAGGAATAAGTATTGCTGTTTAGAGAAAACACAACACCCAAGGAATTAAGAGATTTCTACGTGTCTCATTCAAGTTCACAGCAAAGAGCGTCACCGCAAAGTCCATATTCTTTGCTTTGCATGTCACAGAAACAGTACACCCACACACAAAAGAAATGCTGCAACAGCAGTATATCAAAATAAAAGAAGTGCTACATACAGACAGGAAGAATTTTTATTATGATCTGTTCCATCTCACCTTTCTAAAGGGCATCTGAAAAATACTTTCACTTTACAATGATTCTGCACAATGAACTGAATTAAGAATGATACACATACTTCGTCCTCTAATTCCAAAGCTACTTTTTCTGGATGTTAGCCTAAGTACATAAATAAAATAAATGGATACACGCTGTATCTATACATTAAATAGCCATTTACAACTAAAGGCTACAGTAGAAGTTCTTTGTTTCTCAACTCAGGAGATACCTTCTCATAATGACTGCCATGATTTCCTAAGCAGTAAGTACAAGAACACAAATTCACAGACCACACCATCCTGACTTCAGAAATTTAATCAGATCTTTGCCTCTACTACAAGCTTTCTACAGACAAAAAGGTAAACCAAGAGCACAGAGAATGAGTCAAGTGGGATGTGCTCTTGAGTGGATGGACTACGTGCAGCGTGGTGGCCGTCACATGGGAAATTTGCACCTTGAAGCCCATGCAGGAGCTCAAACAAGCAAGTCTATTTCAGCACTGAAAGAGGAGAGCTGTACAACCCAGTCAGATGCCAAAAGCTGCAGCTGCTTTGCATCAGTTTTCCAGATGGTAACTCCCATTAGTAGTCAGTCATAGATTATGTTCAAAGTATTCTGCCTCTCTCTCCTCCGTTTGATTTAAGGGCTGTCACTGCACATGAGGCAAAATATTTACAGACTACTGCTAAGGGACACCATCAATATGGATAACATCACCAGCAGTGTAAGTGAAAGGAAGGGGGATAAGGAGGGGCTTACAAGAACATCAGTCACCATCCCTTCCATCAGCACTCTCCTTACTTTAAACAAACACCCATAAAAATAAAACCTCAAGAAGTCATGTTTAACTGGTTATGCAGGTACATGAAGTACATTTAACATCACCATGTTAACAGCTGTGACACCCGCACTTATTAAATCCTACAATGTACACTGCAGAGCAGGTTTCCCAACTTAAGGAACATGAAAAAACCCATACAGTATTTCCAAGACACAAAAAAAATCATCAAAAAAGGGACAGCTTTCACATCCCAACAACCAATATCTGGCTGAAACCCCCTTCAGTAATTTACATTTAAAATCCATGATATGGCTGAAGAAATCCCCTTATCAGGCAAGAACATTTCCCCACGCTCTTCAGTGAATGGAAAGGAAGACAGATCCCTTTCAGAATTAAAACACTTCCAAAAAGCTGAAATATAATCTTTACAGTTCCCAGTTCCTTTAAGCTTCACACTTCTAAGGAGACCTTCTACATGCAGAACTGAAGAAGCCAGGTTTAAGCTCAAGCACTGGGGAGTTGCATCAGAAATCAGTAACAGAGAACATAACAGCTGCAAACAAGGCCTCTACAAGAGGTTTCAGATCAAATGCTTCAGCCTGCTGAGCTGGTGTCAGCTAAGAAAAATTATTTGGTATTCTAAAATCAGAGTAAGTTTCTGCTGTGTAAATTACACACAAAGCTGGATTCTGGTGTACAGGAGGGACATGGTTCTCCAGCTTAGAAAAATTTTGTTCTGCCTAGCAAGCTTCAGGTTCTCTCATCAAAAAGGGGCCAAGTTTCCTCAAGAAAAAGATGCACTGCCCCAAATTTATCCCAACATTGCATACTTACATGAATGTCACTACCAGCTCTGAAAACTGAAATGTAAATCTCAAACATCAAAAGAAATTTGTTAAGTTCCTCTTCCTTCTGAATAGCACACTCAAAACCCTAAACACTTTCCAGACATTGCTGCTTACAGTAGGGTATCTAAATAGAAATATATTAAAGAATTTAGACAAGAGTGATCAAGAGGCCTTATAAGCATGAAAATGACTGTTGAATTTAAAGAGTTCAGAAGAGAGGAGGGGGAAGTGAGTCAAGCCACACAATACAAGAAAAAAAAAAGGAGAGGAAATAGAAGTTAACAGAAGGAGGAAATGTTTAGCAAAAAAAAAAAAAAAAAGAAAACCTAAAAAGCAAAATGCATGGCCCCAGTTCTAAAAAAAAGAAAAAGAAGATCCAAAATTTTCTCCAATCAACTTTGGTAATAGAGACTATGAAATGAGCATCCCACTAGATGCAAAACAAAATTATTAAGACTGAAAAGTGTAACTTCATGAAAGCTAAAATCCCAGAAGGGTCACACAATACAAGGTAACAGTTACCAGAAGAATCACTGCTAAATGCTCATCTGAAATCTAATCTCATCTACCCTTCAAAGACACCAGGAGAAAGAAGGGGGGCAGGGAGGGGAGCAAAGGAGGGAGAGTTAAAAAAAAAAAACAGACTCATATTAAAAACAAGAGTGAAGCACCATATTCAGCTTTCCTGCTCAATGGGGAATCCCCATTCGCAAGTTAAAAGATGTCAATTTAATTTTGCAACTGCTTGCACAATGAGGTAATCTTATCAGCAAATGGATCACTGAAGAAAAAAAAAAAGTGAGGGAAAGGGAAATTGTACACAGAAACAGCAAGAAATACAGAAAAAATGGATCGTGCAACCGGATTACACCTTATAGCAAGTATAGGGACCAGAACGAAAAGGTTTGGACAGGCGTTGTCTCATGAAGTGGGGAGTGGCTGAGCTGAGCTTTGCACTGTTATGAAAACAATTTCAACTATGAACTGCTAGAGTAGAGTATCAGTTAAATAACTAACTGAATCAGCAGAGTCATAGCCTGAACAGCAATCACTTCTGTCAGACTGACATTGTGTTTTAAAAACAAAAACATTGCATAACTTTAGTTCCACTATCAGAATGCACCTGACAAGTGAAATTTAAGCTTATTTTAAACAGGCTAAACCTCGTTATCTGCAGAATAAATCATGGATACTGCAAAAGGTTCTTTCTGGTTATCTGAATGGTAGATCATCTCTGAAGGGTTCACAGAACTCCAATCATTTAATGGAATCACAAGTTGTAAGGCCTGATTATGACTCTGCAACTTAGAGCTCTCTGCAACTAATTAAAACACCAGAGAAGTCTTTTAAACAAAGACTTCAAGAAAATAAAAAAATTTCTGGGAAGTTTTAAACACATAATCCATTTTGGCTATTGCCAAGCTTAACATCTTCCTATTACTCAGGAAAGAAGGGTGCCTCACAACTAGGCTCTCTTACCTCGCAGTCACTACTGCATGTGAAGGACACACATCAGCTCCTACCATCAGCTTTTCCGAATGCAAGGTGAAAAATCTCACCATTTCCTCCTCAGTGTCAATATCCCTCATCATCATCACAGCAATTAAACTAAAATTAGGAAAACGCAATTGGTACTACTCTCAAAGCCAGATCTCACATTCGATCACTCCACATCACTGCACACCCTGATTCCCTGTATTATCTTGTCTATACCACAGTCCCAGCAATCTCATGAGACAAATTTTGCCATTCTTGTCCTGATACCCCTACCTTTGCTCCTCATTTTCTCTAGTACTGAGATCTGTGCGAGCCCTCGGTCTCCCTCACAAAGGTAAAGCTTTTTCTCCTCACACCCTAAGACTCTGTGTAGCAGAGCACACAGCTCACTGACCAGAAACACGACTCCTCCTCGTTCACAAGCACTGGCACGACTGGGAATTCCACTCCATCCTATGTATCTACCTGCAACGCATCTCCATTTTGGCTGCAAAAAGGAGGATGGACTTTTTACATTTTCAGAGCTTCAAAACAACCACGGAACTCCCACGCATTTCACCTGCTTATCTCTTGGTATTTCTGCCTCTACACCTCTAGTCTCCCCATTGGCACAATTTTCCTTCTGGCAGGTGCAACACTGGTATGTATATCAGTTCTGAACACCACGAAAGAAAAACGATCGATACCATCAATTCCACATTGCTGCTCCTTTTCCACTGCACCAAAAGCAAAAAGGTGATCTAACTGCACACTCCAGGAACAAGAGGCTGCACTTGCCTGCATGAGGTTGATTTTTTGAGTGCACTTATGACAGCTTCTGCAAACTCACCTCACTACACCTAAAGGAGCATATTTTATTCCTACTGCCCCGCCCCTCATATATTCTGTGTGTGCAAGCTTTTCAGTTTTTTATAATTACCCCAAATCCTCTAAATTCAATGATGTCCTATCTGTAGGCTGTGTAAAATTTTCATTCTCCTTCTATCCTTCCTTCCTCTAACCTTCCTGGCCTTTTCTACAGCACCTAAGTATAATATCCTTTGCCACCAAACAAGATCAGAATCACCTCCATACTGCTTTTGCCTGCTATTTTCCTTTCATGTCAGTATTTCAAATTCATTCCACGTTCACTCGTTATATGCTGCAACTACAGCCCCTCTGGTATCTCTTTCCAGTCGGTGCCATAGCTTCAGCACTCCCAATGCACAAGTCCTAAATATTCCACCCACCCACCTTAATGCCACTCTTAGCTTTCCTCTGTACTTAGGATTCTATGTGCCTGCCCCCCAGCCATTATTTTCTCCCTGCATCGTAACTGCATCTTTCCCTTTCCTCTCTGCAAAGTAAATTATTCACAGGATTAACAGCACAAACCTGTTCTTTAATCTACAGTCAAATACTGAACCATTTTTGAAAGGCTGGAAGCTCTCAGCACCAGACTCAGTGCATCCTTCACTTTCTCACAGCCTTCTCTGCAAAAATACACAATTTAAGTAAAATAAAGTTCTTATTTTATATAGGAAATCATGCCACAAAAATTTAGCTTTAGAAACTACTTCCACTAAACAGAAATCTGTAGACTCTGATTCCAAATAGGCATCATTTGCCTTTGAAAATTTATTTGTTGCATGTACATAAGTTTTTAAGGAATAAATGCAAGGTAAAAAGATCTGTTTTGAGCATCCAGCAACTAAAAAAATAAAGAATTTGTGCCTGTCAGTATATAAGCTCTGAGAAAAGCATCTTTTTCAGATACAAGGTGCAGAATCTCCTCTTTACAGACAAATACCATCAATTACTCAGTTAACACTATCAGTGTCAATTTCTTTTACCAGTGCGAAAGAACATTTCATCTTGTCATTGTAACGTTGTTGCAAGATTTACTAACATGACTCTCTAACACTGCTAGGACACTACGGCAATCTGAGCAAATACGGTTATTAATTACAAAGCTTTGGTAGAAAGATATTGGGTGCGTTTCTCAGGAGCTACCCTTGAAGACAAGAGGACTTCACCAACATCAAATGGGTACCAAGCATCATTTCTAAAGACTTTTTCCAAGCCACCTTTTGGACAGGAACAAGAGAAAAAAAGCCCTAAAATGGAACACTTGAAAGCACCGAAATTACATACTTAAAATCCACTTGTACACTACCAATCAAGATCCAAGGAAATAAATTTTAAAAAAACCCTCACTGGGAAGTGAATCATAGACTAAGATACTCACGGGAATTAGTGGAAAATGCAATAAGGCAGCCAGACAACATAATCAATAGAAAAAAAGGCATATTGATATTTCTCTACAAGCTTGACTGATCCTGTAATTACAGGTACAGGCCACAATCAAAGTAACCTAAATTTACACAACAGCTATAATTTATCTTTCCTTAAAAAAAAAAAAAAAGAAACTTGATTAAACAAGGTAATGGAGTGCACGTTTCAAATTCCTCATATTTCAATATAAATATGAAAGCACCAACATCTGGTTTAAGGTCACTAGAGACTGGGAAAGGACACACTTGAAATAAAGGCCTGTATTCTTGTACTGTCTTCATATATTCATGTATTGTCTTTTAGTACCCAAGATTTACTGTTGATCACAGCAGGAACCCAAGCAAGACTCTCGCCTGACATCTTGTCCTAACTCGTATGGCCATTTTTGTCCAGCCCCGCTAATGAACTAATACAGCACTCCTCCCCTTATCCTGAAGGCCTCGGGCACTCCTTGGGAGATGAGATCTTCAAGAAATAAAGAAAGCCTGAAGAAGCACTACATGAGATTTCAAAAGTCTAAATATCTAAATTTTCACTGCATGTTCTCTAGTACTTAATGACTTAGCGTGTAAAAATTAACAGCCTAAGAAACGAGATCATTCACTATTTAATTTTTAAATTAGGGTGATTTTTTGCAACGTGTTCTCCGTTTTTCCCCAATTCAGTACTGTTCGCACATTTCTAACAAATTACTCGGCATCCTCATTTCCCTAATAGGTAAGAAAACCTAAGGCCTCTGGCAGCTTCTGGCTGACGCCATCGCTAATTCCACACCCCCTTTTTTGACAGGATTGACGGCGGACTGAGCCGCCGCTGCCTTCCCCACGAACTTACACAACACCAGCAGCGTGTGACCGAGTCCAGCCCTGCCCGCAGCCCCCGGCCCGGGTCACTGCCCCCTCCCGCTGCCGCCGGGCAGCTCCGCCGAGCCCCCTGCGCTCGCTGCCCCTTCCAGCCCTCCCCGCCCGCCGCCCGCTGCCGGCCCTGCCCCGCCGCTCACCTTTCGGGAACAGCAGCTTCACCTCCCCGTTCTCCTCCCGGCTCAGGGCCCCGCCGCCATCTCCCGCCGCCGCCACCACGGGCAGCGCCCCGTGCTTCCTCCTCTCCTTGTCCCGCTTTTCCTTGGGTCTCTTGGGCTTGGCGCTGCCGCCGCCGCCTCCCGCCTCGGCCGCCAGCGCCAGGCGGTGCCGGTGGTGGCGGTGCTGGTGCTGCGGGTGGGACGAGGAGGGGGAGGCGGACGGCGGCAGCAGCACCGCGGGCGGCAGCAGCTTCCGGGACAGCGGGGAAGGGAACGCGAAGCCCCCCGCGCCCGCCGAGGGGCCCGAGGGCAGCGTGGCGAAGCCCCACGGCGCGGGGCCGCTGTAGCTCGGCACGACCGCGGTCAGCGGCTGCTTTGCGCTCCCGCCACCGCCGCCCCCTTCACCGTTGACGCGCTTAGCGCCTTTCAGGCTCCGCTCCTCGGCTCCCTTCACCTTCTTGGCGGACGGCTGGGATCCGCGGGAACCTTTCGCTTCCGGGGCCGCCCTGGCGCCGAGCGGCTCCTGCTCGAGAGGCGCCGCGCCCCGACCCGGACTGGGCGGCTCCGCCATCTTGGGCTCCGGCGTCTATTTACTCTCGGTTCGCCCCAACCGACAGCGGCGGGGGGCGGGGCAGCGCCCCCAGCTCGCCCAATGGGCCGGGGCGGCGCCGGACAGACAGCGAGCGCGACCAATCGCAGCGCGGGGAGCGGGGCGGGCTCTCAGGGGATTGGGGGCGGCCGCTCGGCTGAGTGCGCAGGGCGCGCGGGGGCGGCGGCGCTGTCGGGGCGGGCGCGCGGAGAGGGAACGGGAGCGAGGGCGCCGTGAGGGGACGTGACGGGAGCGCAGCGGGGACCGGAGCGGGGAGAGGCGGCGCTCCTGAGAAAGGCGTTTGTTTGGGAATGAGGAAGGTTTGGACCCCGGCGTATCCCGGGGGTTTCGTTAATGCCTCAGGTTTTGGGCTTTCCCGCTCTGGGAGCGGCTGACGGGAACCTGGCAGCCCGGCGGGCTGTTTCTGGCAAGGGCGTTTGGCAATAAGGAAAGTCTGGACTAGCGCCGTTCCCGGTGGATGCGCCCCGGGAGGCAATGCATCGGTCCCTCGGGATGTCCCGGGGCCGGGGGCGTTGTTCTCTCGGCGCGCTCCGTGAAGGGCTGAATCCGAGTTTTTCACGCGCTCCCACACCCTCAGAGGGAGTCAGATAAAACCTGGAAGCCCTGAAGGGCCTGGCGGGAGGAAGGCAGAGGCTGCAGAGGTCAGCGGCTGTGCGAGGTGCCGATGCCAGCCCGCCGGGACAGTCGGGTGTCTGTCACCAGTGGGGTCATCGACCGCCGTGCCTCAGGGAAGGGATTTGAGCTCAGTGTTCCAAATAGGAGCCCCTTAGCCGTGCCTTTGGCGTCTAAAGCTGCCATAGCCGCGGTTCAGGAGCAGACTGAAATTCCCCCAGGTCCTGGTGTCAGCAGGAAGCGTCGCGGAAGTGAACAGAAGTTTCCTGGAGTGTTGGCATTACCGGGCTCCTGCCCTGGTTAGCCACACCTGAGGTCTCCTGGTTGCTGCGGGAAGAACAGGGTGGCTGCCATAGCGGTCCGAACCTGGCAGACGGCAACCAGATCGAATTGCTCTGAGAAGCTCTCTATGCGATGTATCAGCAGGCAGACAAGGTTTTAAGTTTAGGTTTTTTTGCTCCAAAAACCATTTTCATTTGAGCTGCCACTGATCAGCCTCCGAAAAAGCTCCTAACACTTGGGCTATCTCCTAATTTGTTTCATTTTCTTTTGAAATTGTAAACCAGGCTGAATGCAGTTCAGTGTTCATCTCAATAGCAGCAAAGAATAAATTTTCTGTATCCAGACAACTCTACTTTTTCCTCAGATGTTTCAACTTCCACTACTTTGAGAGTGTATCCTCAAACTGTATTTCTGGGCCTCATGGTGAAAATGGCATCTGCGTCAAAGGAAGAGCATTTCACGGCAGGTATTTCAGCAAACTCAACTCACACCCCATCCCAGACTGAAATCCAGGTACAAATCTACCCATACGTACATAGGCTGGTAAACTCCAGTGGGACTATGAGTATGAAGGTCATCTTCAGCTTCCTGAGAAATGTTTTATTTGTATCATTGAGAAAAACCTGTGCATTTTAATAGACTTGTCTCTTTTCCAGGTTAAGTGAAGGTGACCCATCCAACTTAGTCAAAGTCTGTTATTTTGTCTCAGTTGATGTTACAGGTGCCATGAGATGTACACGAGGCCATTGTTATCCCTATATACCAGTCCCTAATGGAGACTGGATTGTGGTGACTCTAGAGTGAGAATTTGAGGCACCTCATGGCGCTGTCTCAACTTCACAGGCTTTACAACCAAGTTCATCTTACTTCTATCCTGGTATTGATCCCAAGTCAACAGTATATTAAATTCACTCAAACTTCAGATAAGTCACAGTCTTATTTTTACCTCTCGCTTTTGGGGGCCTTGAGAAACAGAAGAGCAGCATTTCTTTGTTCTTTAACTAGAGTAAATCCTAGGGCTTGGTTTTGGTTCAAGGAACTTGAAACTATAACCTTGTAAATGCCAAAGTCACATAGGAGGACATCACTTTTCTCCATGCAGCAGACTCAGAAAGACTTACTAGGCTTATGAGGCTGGATAGCTGTATAAATAGCTGAATATCTTGATACGTGCACTTACATCAGTGTTAATAATTAAGACAATTCATTCTGTCCTTTATATTGGACATGCTTGGAAGTCTAAAAATGCATTGATTTATAATGCAACCCAGCAATATGAAAACAGATATGAAGATAAAACTGGTGAAAGAACTCCTAGCCCAACACTAGATTTAAAAACTGACAAATAAACTTAAAAATGTGCATCAAACTTTAACAGCTTTAATATGCTACTAAACTCAGGTCAAGCTGAAGGTGTTTCCTGTGTTTTCTGAAGTAGCGTATTATGCTTGCAAGCATAAGCTAAGTGTTTATTAGTGAATTCTTTATAAAATTCAGCTGGAGCAAGATGACAGAGTACCTATTACATGTAATTGTTGCTTGTTGGAAAGCAGTGTGACTAATGTTTGGAGGTTTGGTGCTGCTATCTCATATCCATTTGTCAGCAGAGGAAATTGCAGGGTGCCTGAAATTCAGACGCCGGCTCTGTTTCAGCTCCCACAGTCATGCTGCCATACGGGCATTAGAGGGAGGGGTGTTGTCCCTGTCACTTGTTTTGTCACCAATCACACAGATACATTAAAGTGTTCCATCATACCTATGGTAAGCATGCATTCCAAAGTATTAAAACGAAATTTCAGTGTGTCTTCCTTAGTACCAGTTTTTACTTCAGTTAAACCTCTGGCTGCTGGCGCACACACCAGGCAGACACTCCTGAATGAGTGACAAGGAACACCAAAACTGCTCTAGAATAAAGAGTGTCCTTAACAAAAAGGGGGTAAATACAAGCAGTATACCTTGTGTAAAATGCAGGCTAGAATCACAAATTGTTCTGATGTGAATTGAAATGAGTGAAATACATATGCTTATAATGAAATGATACAATCTCAAGAAACGCTGTCAAAACAGTGCCCCCAAACCAAGCTACTACTGAGAAATACAGTAGTGTCTCATGTCACAACTCCAGTCCCCTGCAGTGACAGCACGGAAGCTGTGTGAACTGGGAGAGACTTTGTGGGGATCAGTCCTTGGAGGGTGTTGGCAGCACCCCACACACAGAGACCAGAGAGCTCATCTCTTTCAGCAGAAGCCTTTAAACTGGTTGTGGAAATTATAACAATGTGCTTTTGTCTATAATTTTATATGCACTTAGGGAAATCCATGAAGACTTTCTAGACCATGGAAACTGAAATTAGGCAAAACCATAACAGTAAAAATGCCAGGCACAAAGCAGTCCAGTATCCAACATGCATTAAGAATAAGCTTCCCATGTTATTAGCCTGCTTATTGCAAATGCATTGCCATTTTAAGTAGGATAATTATGAAATGCTGATATAAATGGTTATAAATCAAAGCATTTATTTAAACAAGTTAGTGTATATGCTCACCTAAACTTAGAACCATTTCAGACATCCCCTATAAAATAAAAAGCTGAATGTAAATGCTGCACACAGGTTGAGTTACAGTGGTTTGGCTTTATGCTGTTAGCTGCCTACCAAAGGGATGCTTTGTAGCCTTACTCAGGTCTCCAAATAGAAAAACAGCTTTCAGAAATGTTATTTAATCTCTTTATAATTCCAACAGTTTACTCTCCATGTGCTTACTTCCTTGGTTTGGCATCTGCTCAGTTCTTAAGTCAAGCATGGAAATTATTGTGCCAAGCGTAAATTGAAAACATTTGATCACACTTAGACATCTTTATGCTGGTTTTTGTCTGCAAAATTAGCTAACTGTAATTTTTAATGCTATTCATTTTTTCTTCAAACTCATTGAAAGTCAGTTAATTCTTCTTTGGAAATGGAGGTGAAATCTAGCCTTCTGTGCACAGAAATATACTGACAAAGGTGGTCTCATCATGTAAAAGTGTGATTTATTTCAGAAGAACCTCATTTTCCATAGAGTTTTCAGAACAACCAGTGACATATCCAAATACTTCTGCAATTACCACCCAAACAATTGAACTAAATGAGACACTGAGGACTAACTTGGCTCATAACTGGGAGCTGCTGACAGCATGGCAAGCCTTGCTGCAGGGGGATGAGAGCTGCACCCTCCTGCCATTGTCTTTGGCAAGGGGCAGTGTCCCCACACCTGAACAATGGGAATGTGCAGCCCAACACCTTTGATCAAACCGGTGAGCAGGGCGGCGGTTATCCTAAAAAGCCTTTTCCCCGCAGAAGCAGCAAAAGTCTCTTTGCTGACTGCCTGGGGGTGGTGGGTTAGACATTTGGCAGAGTGGCAGAGCAGACAACAGGGGACACTCATGGTTTTTATTACACTGTTCATCTGCCAACACTTTACAGAATCCATGAAAACCACAAAAGGAGTTCACACTTCAGGGAGGACCTACAGTACTTGTTTCTTGGTTAATATTCTTTCAAACAGCTACAGATTACTGCTGTAACAGCTCTTTAGCCTTTACAACTGGTTTTCTCACTTGTTTTCAACATGTGAAACACCCCAGCTCCAATACTTCTTTTTTGAAGTGCAATAACTATCACAACAATCAAGCAAACTTGGAAAGTCTTGATATATACAATTTTAAATTATATCTGCTTGCAGTTGAAAAGGTAATTTGCTTAGCTGTTGTCTTCATAACACCCAAAAAATTTTGACTGTTTGAAAGATCTTTAGAATTTTTCAATACAAAAGATACATAATGACTAAAATCAGTATGAAAGCAAGAGGATGCAAGGCAAGCAAAACTGTATTTCCTTGCTTTTAGAGGGGAGGAGGAGGACATGGATAAAAGTCATCAATTTTCTTATTTCAGTAACAATTAAGATATTAATTTTCTTCAAATGAAGCTGCTGGTGTGCAGCTCTGGATTTTTTTACAGATGAACAGCCTCCTCACAGCAATTTGAAATAGCTGAATTCCCTGCAGCTCTTCACAGATCTGTACAGATACTTCAATAAGTAGTCATTTTCTCATTTCCCTTAGAATCTGCTACCATTAGACCCACCTTCACTCAATTCCCTCCAGAGGCTGTCCACTCTCATATTTGTTCGCTATATCCTGGCTGCATTTTTTAAAATACAATACAGAGCCTAAACCTTATATCCCAGCAGGTCTATCAAAGCTGCTAGAGCAAGGCAGTGACTGCTCCCATCCTTGGGGAAAGAGGGAGACCATGGGAGAAGGGCTCTTTCTGTGGGCTGTGCCTGTAAGTCACCATATTTTCTGCTTGTCGATGCTCCAGCTGCAGGCCACTCTAAACATCATGGAGAGAAGGACCTGCAAGGCTTTGCTTCAGCAGCCACAGGAATCAACATCTATTTGTTATGACACTGACTTACAGCAGCCATGTTTCCAGTTGAGCTGTGCCTACCTGGGCTGTAAACAGCCCCATACCCCATCCTTTTCTTTGTATTAGCTTGGAAATTCTATGGAAATATTTCAACAGGAGATTCCAAGGGCTTTCACATGTGATTGTGGAACTAGTTTGGTATTTTGACTAAGGGCCTTCTTGGTATAAGTTTTGACATAGCCTCTGTTATATATCTTTAAGATCCCTTCCCACCCAGACCATGCCATGATTCCATGAAAGAAAGGGCACAGATGCTCACAAACGAAACTTTAAAAGAATAATTATTCCTTAACAAGCAATTCTATGAGGTGTGCATACCTCTTACTGCTACCAGAGTTCAAGTCAATGAACTGAAATCCACATGGATTTCTTGATGGCTTTTTTTTCCCTATCCCTAAAAGCTTACGGAATGAGAAAGAGATCAAAGAATGGTCATAGGATGGTTGGGTTGGAAAGGACCTTAAAGATCATCTCATTCCAACCCCTCTGCCCTGGGCAGGGACACTTTCCACTAGACCAGGTTGCTCAGAGCCCCATCCAACCTGGCCTTGATCTGGAGTACATTTAGTTCTAAGAAATTCAGGTCTTGTGTCTTAGGTACAGGCACTTATTTGCGGAGTAGCAGTTTATGTTTGTAAGTGTACATATAAAAAGAAAATAAACAGCTACTTATATGTGGCAGCTAACCTTTCACTGCTCAGCTCAGCTTCTCACTCATATAAACAACATCTTAGTGGAAAAATCCACAATAAAGAGCTTTCTGTCTGTTCACAAATTTTATTCCACAGCAGGGGCAGCAGCTCTTCATATCAGTGGCCATGTGATTCAGGGAAACAGTTTAAGACAAACTGTTGAAAGTAAAGATGCATTTGCCATAATGTCCTCGGATTTTCTCTGACATACCAATGTAACTGGAAGATAATTGCACCTGAAATTTCTAGACCATGGCATTTGGAAAGCATCTCACAGTATAAAGTCACCCAAAAATGTTTAAGTACATGTACTGAATGGCAATTAGGGACTTTGGGATTCACTCAGGATGGAAGGAATAACTTCAGTGTAAATCTAACACATCACTATCAGCCTCAGAGCACAGGCTTGAAATGGGAGATAACCAGGCTCCTCCCAGCCTGTTCATGTGAAATCACAATTGTACCTTGTTACTTGTACAGTCTTGCCCTGGCTTAGAGGCAGGAATGCTGAGCCTACATGACGAATAGCCTCACTTTCAGCAAACGTGCAGGATAGATTTGTCATCTCCCCACAGACTCTGGCCCAGAGGCTGCTCCAAGCGAGCCCCCTTGTGCTGGTTGCTTCTGATGCTCAGAGTTAATGGGGAGGAAGAAGCAGATGGAAAAACTCTTCACACACTCCTAATCACTGAAAGAAGAGGCACCAAAAAGTGCTTGCTTGATATATCTACATAATACCATTAAGATAAAAATGCTAATAAAAACTCCAGCCAGCCTCCTGAGTCGTGCAACTGAAGTGTGCAGCGATTTTTCAAGCAGTGATGTGCCCCAGTGCCCTCTGTCTGGACCTTACTGTTACACATATTCTGGTCTCTAGCAAAGTGAGGATTTGCCTCATGGTTTCAAATATAAATTAGATAGGTGCATGATGTGGTCTGTAAGAGCACCTATACATTTTAGGAGTTATGGGGAGTCCCTAGAGTACATCACATGTTCCAGAAGTGGTGAGGAGGGAAGCCCTGAACCGCTGAAACACAAAGCATTTGGTTTAGTGACAAACGCCACTCCCTTCCAAAATACCTCCCTGTGCTCTGGGGACTGCAGACAGGCCCTAGAGGGGAGCTGCCTCTCTTGGAGCCAGACCCCTCCTTGAGGCAGGGTTGAGCTCAATGTTGTGGACTAACATGGAAGATCTCTAAGAGACCTTTTGGCTCACATTGCCATTCCAACTTAAAACTCAGAGGAGGCTGGCAGGTGCCTGAAGTCCAAAGGAGGCCTGATGCTTTTTTTATTTTTTTTTTAATTCTAGGACTAGACACCCCCTTTTGTATTGAATCAGGGAGTCTGAGACCACCCTCCCTCTTGTGGAATAGCTGCCCAAATGAAGGTTCAGTTTTTCTAAACAGAACATGTGGAAGGCAGAAGTAGCAGACAAGTAAATTCAGGACAACTTTGACCACCCAGTATCCAAACTGTGAGTAACTAATTCATCTGTAGAAGTATTTTTGTAGGGTCTGAAAACTTACTTCCCAAAACAGTAGATTTAGGGAAAAAAATACATTTGAATGTTCGTTCCAGCATCAGTGAACTTGTATCAATTTGCTGTCTGATGACACAAAAGGGGAAAGAGCTGCTCATCAACGCTTTTCAGAGCTGTTAGGTGTCTCACTAGTCCTAATGTATAATAAAGGTTGATTTACATTATAAAAAGAATTGCTTGCATTGCTTCCTTCTTGTCAGTGACTTACATGTCAACAGGCAGACAAAGATGTATTCACTGCATGGCAATGGTATCATAAAGTGCCCTTGTTCAGGTGTCACTTTGAGGTCTCAAAATCTATTCCTGACAAGAGGTTGCTTTCTGAACTCAACATTCTTCACATCTCCACATCTCCCACCCATTCCAGGATGTTTCAAGGGTCAGTTTATCCTTATTAGGTTATTATCCTTATTTTTGTCCCACCTTGGGGAGTAATCTTTTTGTGGGCCTGATCAGGCAAAACCCAAGAGACAGGTACTCAGTTGCAGATTTCAGTAGAAACTCAAACCCAACAATTTATTTAAAGAAGCATCTTCCTTGTGCTGCATTCCTGTTACCCAACCACACCTCTCTGCCCTTCTGAGGAGCTTACAGAACTGGGAACCTGCTTAACAAGTTCACTTCAGCCTTTTATTACCCACAGGCAGAGACAGTTTCCCTCTTGTACTTGCTACAGTTCAGCCCTTCCCACCTCTCTCCTCTGGCATTACATGCTCCTTGTTCTTCCCAACCCTGCCAGACTCACTTTTTACCACACACCAAGCAGAGACCATCCTTTGGATCACTTTCTCTATCCAGGCAACTTGCTTCACTTCTGAAGTGCTCACAAATTACTCCCCACAGATCTCATGACCTGAGTTATGAATGTTTTTTTAATAAACTTATAAAAGCCAGTGTACAAGTGCTTTTTCAGAAAAGCCTGATGGTACAGGCTGTTCACATCAATGGGAAAGGTAACCCTAGATTCCCTACTGGAGTTCACATGGATGGCTGTTCTAGCTTTCAATTGCATCTAATGAAACTAGACACAATTACTATTTTTTAGTACATTACTATTTTTAATAGAACTGCCAGCCTTTCACTGGTGGGCTCAGTTGTGTCCAGATACCAAATTAATATTGGAATTAGAATGTACCAGGCCCAACCTTCCTTCACTTACAGCAAAATGGTGTTCACTGCAGGCAAGACTGAAACCCCAAGATGAGAAGTGCACCGGGCAGGGCTGATATAATGTGTAAGTGATATTACAAAGTTAAATATTCACCATAAAGCATACACATTTTGGAGATGCAGCAAATAAAAGAACAGCTACAGCCAATGGACACCAGAGAGCTGCTGTGTTTCCTCATAAGGCTTGGTCTTCTTCCTGCCAGCTTCTCCAGGCTCGCTTGAATAATAAATACAACATTTAATGTGAAAACAGCAAGAAAGCAAATAAAAATTTGAACAAATGTAGCAAAAGAGTTGAAAACACTCAGTTTATGAACCTGATCTCTTTTTTTGATCCTTTTAACATTAGGCCAGAGATGTAGCAGGTAGAATATGTACTGGGATGGAACCACACACCAGGTGTCTTCTAGAGAAGAGTGGAGTCGAGTAAGCAGAAAAGCTCAGCAGTCTTTGATACTCCAATGTTTGAAAAATGGGATCATCTTTGATCCAAGTCCAGCTCTTCATTTGACTTAACAGTCAAGCTCTCCATGAGATTGGGGCACTACCTACCCAAAAGATCATTTTTTTTACCTGCCTGTGATCTTTTATACCAAGGACTGTAACTGTGGATCAAAGTAGGAATTGTAGATGTGAAAGACAACTTCCACCTCACTAGCTGAAATCCGTAGAGCTCAGTCACGGTGCCTGAGGCAGAGCTAACCCCGTCCTTACGAGTGCCCCAGGACTGCAAACACGGACACACAATGCTCAGCCCCACCAATGAATACCTGCATTGAGCTCACCATGGCTGTTTACATGCACAAGGTACTAACTTTGCAAGATTTAAGCCAAAATGCAAAACTGATTTCTTACCTTGGCTTCACCACAGTAAGTTCTTCATGCAGACACACTATAATTCCAGAGGCAAGAGTCAAGTTGTTAGAGAAATCAGCTGTTACAGCAACTACGACTGAATAGATCAGAATAGCAAATATTTTATTTACTCACTGCTTTAAGATTGCAAATACCAAGCTTTTGCCATGTCATCCTACAAGTGATGAAATAAAGCATTTGGTACAGACCTTGAGAATACCATGGCAGTGCAGCCAAGAAAACAGTTATATTCTTGTTCTGTTTGACCCAAAACTTGACAAACTTGGGTTTTGATTAAGTACATGCATTGAAATGGTTAGAAAAAGTCACATCAGTAAATCTAGCTATTACTGGATGTTGCTAAGCCTGTTACAAACCTCTTCACAGCCTTGCTGTCTTAACAGGCTTTAGATACTCAGAGGGCTCCAGGAGAGCAGTCAGGGCATTGTGGTGGCTGGCCCCAGCTATGCTGTGTCCTAGGGTCATGTGTTCCATGCATTTAGCCCTGCTTTTTAGCCTACACAGGATAAACTCCCTGAGTTGTTCCAGCTTCTCAAGAGCTGCAGAGCATTTTGAGATTGTGAGAAAGGCCCTTCTTTGGCAATGGGCTGAAGGAATTATGACTTGTTTGTTTATACTGCAGAGATGTTACTCCTCCCTCAAGCCTTGAGAAAATTCTCAAAGCCTTAGTTGTGTGCAATTTTATCTGGTTGCTCAGTTCCACTGTCCCAAGTCCTTAACTCCTTGTTCCTCCTCCATAACCCCACTTCAAGGCGATATTCATTGCTAGCGTTTCCCTGGCCCAGCCCTCTCTTGCTGGGTTCCCTCTGTCTGCAGCATGCCAGGGTTATGCAGCAGGCAAGAGCTTTGCATTTGGGTGCTTCCCAACAGTCTGACCTGCAGCTGAAAGCAGCTGCTCCAGCAGCACGGGGTTATCACACTGCCCAGTCACTGCGTCGCTCTTGCTCTCATTCACTCCTTTAGAGATTTATCTCCAAAGAAACCCAATCCAAAATTCAAATACACAAAAGCCCAGAAGTAATTCTTTGAGATTTTCATTGTTCTGCCCAGTTCCCAAGTTAGAAACTTCTTTAAGGAAAATTACGAGTAAACGCAGCAGGTTTTCCTAGCAGATAAGAAATAAAAATGCTGGCATAATACTCTAATTACTATCAAAATAGAAAGTTACCTGCCAAATCAACGCACAACCTTGAATATGCTGAGCAATACAGATAGGTAATGATAGAAGTAGAGGTCAGCTTTCTTCTGAGACTTGAGAATTGACATTTCTAAACCATAAGAGAACTCATTCTTCTTTTGATATAATTCACTGCATGATTTGTTCAATATTAATACCTTTAGAAAAAATTAATAAATAGTATATTAGAAAAATACAGAAGGACAAACAAGCCAATGCAATGGTTATTAATAAAAATAGCTGGGTTGAGTCACATTATTGCTTCTTTCCTACAGTGATCAAGTCAATTGTATGCCTGAAAAATTGCACTTTAGAGAAGAAACCTGAAGACTGCTTTTGGAAAAATAACATGGAAGACTGGAGCTAAACAGGATTGATGTCAAGATAGGTACAAAATGGCTTGGTCTAGATCTGTATTCAGTGATAATTTGCAAGCCAATGTAATACTCTAAACTCTTTTAGATTCCATTAAAAAAAACCCAAAAAAACAAACCCACAAGGAAAGATCTTGGGTTTTTTTGATGAAGCTGTTAAGATGATAATAAAGCATAAAGCACCCAGACCAGCAGTTATCTCTGCACCACCCCCAAGAGCACATATAGGAAGTAATGACATTGGGCAGGTTTCACCTTGCTCTTAAAATTGTCAGCTCATCTGAAATACAATAGGTGAAAATATACAACTCAAAGTAGGGAACAGTTAGTTGTGAACCAGCTCTGTCAAAGGAAACACAAATCCATACAGGACAATTGCAGTTTTGTATCACTAAAGCAAAGAAGGGCTGCAACCTGTCTTTGAGTTTTTTTCTGTGACAAACTTAGCCTGGAATATGATCCAAATCTGTGCAAAGCTAAGGGGCAAAAAAGATGAACTTGGATGTACTTTAATTAAACATAACCAGATGGCCTGTATGTAGTGCAGAGATTTGGGTCAGCCTTTGCTGTAAGTGAAATTCATATATGAGAAACAGCAAATCTACTACCTGCAGAGTTTTGTATTTTATTGGTGGACAAATATGGAAGGGATCCTTGAAAAGTACATCCAAAACATATTTGGCAATTTTCTTATTTAACTTTTTTCCCAAAAGATCCAATGATTTGGACTGCCCAGGGGTGCTGACAGCACATCTTGCATTACAAATCCACAGGAGCTCCGTAAGAGTGAAAGTCTGAGCTAATCATCTGCAACACAAGGGATGGGAGACAAAGTTCAGGCCAGCCTTATTCTGCCAACTGCAGAACATTCCAGCTGTCTGAACCGTTTACAAATCAGGAATATAGTTGACATAGGTTATCCCAGATGGCATATATGATTGAATTATTTATTTTTAAATGAAAAATTGCAAAACTACATCCATGGGAAGTATTTATAGTGCACACAGTTCTTTGAAAGAGCTCCCCAGCTTGGCAGTCTGTCACATGTACCAAGCACATGGTGCTTAAATCCAGAGTCAGAAACAGTAATTGCAAGTTATGTGCCTTGAGGAACAGAGCTGCTACCTGGGCATTAGCCCTCTTTTAGGAGACAAGGTACAAGTAGTAGATCAATGTTTCCATGGCTAAAGTTCAGATTAATATGTTTTCACTACCTAAAATGAACATTTTCTTCTAAACATTCTTCTTTGCTTCTCTGGCATTATTGCTAGCCAGAACTTTTAAAGTAGTTACTAAAAATAAGGTTCTGAGTGTCAGTGTTCTGTTCAAGTATGAGATCTGTAAACCAAGCCAGACTGCCATCCTTCACTCTGTTACACTTTGCTTCTGGACAGTTTTCTTTCCTAAGAGTAAAAACACCCATAGTGAGATTTTTACTTTCTTTAATTTAAAGATTGTATTACAGAAAAGTTTAAGTAAGGAATCCTTATAAGGATTAACTCTTGACATAATATATTGCCAAGATACAGTGTAGCTGCAAGGGCTCCAGGTGAACCTTCATATAAGTTGCTTTCTTACATACACAGTTGCTGAACAACAAAAATTGTATTCCCCATCTGTAAGAGAAGACAGTGGTATTGAAACAGTCCTTTTACCAGTGTGTTCTGGTTTTCCCAAATTAGAAACATGCCATATTAAAACTGTAAAATCCTACTATACAGAAAGGTGATAAGAGATGAATTTTCTAAAGATTGCAACTGATGAAACATTAAAATGAAAACTAAGGAGTGTCGATTATGTAAAATGGTTTCTCTTTTACTGGCAGGTCAAATATACTAAGAAACGTACAAATATTTTTATAATCTAAACCCAGATGAACTCAAAACACTGAAGTAACATACACAGGCTAAGAGAATTCAATACTGTTTCAAGGCACTTACTGAATCTCCATGACTAGATGAAAACCAGAACAAATCAGGTCTGACAATTAAACAGTATATAATATAAAAATAACCTTTTGCTTACAATTTACAAAATGCATTACAATCTTTATCTCTGCTAACCTGCAATTCTGGCTGTGTGTGTCCAGCAATTTTTGTAAAAAACCCCAGAAACTATTTTCTAAAACTTCAGGGCAAATAATTTACAAATAAGGTACACAAAAATTTAGATCATGCAGAGATTTCTTACATCTTCTGTTAATATTTTATGATTGCAACTTTATCAAATTATATACTTACTTGCCCTGTACATATACAAAATAATGCATACATGGTAATCAAATGTTAGCAAAAAGTAGTCCATAAACACAATCTGTCAAAAGTATTACTATATTAACATATGTCTACAAGCAGCGTGTAACAGGGTTAAAAGACATTAAGGCAATAATACTTGAAGTTACAAAATAAATCATATGTAATACTTTCTCCTAAGTGTAGTAAGGCAGGTAGATGGCCCCAGCAAAAAGTTAGGTTGTAATACTGGAATCCACTGTTGTGAACCATGTGTCAGGTTTTGCGTGGGATGCACTGCAAGAATGTACCATTGATAGTTAGATCTACACTGCTCTGTTAGTCGCCCCCCAGGGAAGTGGAACACTATTTCTCTAGTTCTCAGTGGCACTTGAGTTTTCCAGTATAAATTATCGATCGTATGTCCATTGGTTCTTGAATCATGTCCATTCCGAGGGTGGCTCTCTTGGTCCTCTGGGCTTTGCACAGCGGTTGCCAAAACCTAAGGAAAGAAATGTATTTCATACTTCTGCCTGCTGGGACAACACAGGCTCACAAAGGCTGGCAGCAGTCAGAAGATCTCTAAGACATGGCCCCAGCTCTTACAGAACAGATTTACTCCCAGGCCTAGAAAACACTTTGTATTCTGAGGAATTCTGACGGCAGTCAGATCATAGGAAATACAAATGTTAGAATTTGTATATCGTTACAGTTCACTACTTAAACCTCACTGGAAAGCACTTAACAGTAAATACATTATTACTGCCTTTTTTTTTATTCCTTCTCTGCATACCTAAGCAGTTATCAGGTATGATTTCTGAAAGTTTTCAGTGCTTTACAGAAATTATAGTCATTTGACAACTTCTGTATTTTATACACTTTGAATAAAAACAAAGTGAAGAATTACTCATTCATCCTGGTAAAAACTTCAGCAATGCTGAAGAGACAAGGGAGGCTTATTTGTCTGGGTTCTGCATCTCAGTGTGTTGGAAGGAGGCAGCTATCCAAACCAGTATTGATGGTGAATCCCTTGTTTAAGTCATCTACTGGTTATACTTTGAACAAATTGTAATTACCAATATCTGTTACTTCTGCAGGAAATTCTGGAATTTGACCTCTTGTATCAGTGGAACCAGAAAAAGAAATCTGAGGTAAAATGTCAGTTGGTGTTTTGTTGCTTCTTTCAGGACGATCTGGAAAACACACAGACCCTCAGTCACCACTGTGGCAATGCCACTTGTCATTACAGTCCAGAAAATACCTGGCAGCAAAAATTACTTACAAAAATAAAGCTTTGAAAGCCCATTTCTCATTTCCTAAAAATGATACTTGAAAATCGTTTATGAAGTAGGTGTTCAGTGACAGCAACATACTCCTGCTTGCCAAATCTGGATTATTATTTTGTATTAGTTTGTATGGATATCTGAAATCCCACATAGCCTCTATTTATAGCAAAAGCTCACAGTGCCATTTAATACATCAACATAAAGGCATCTGTTAATGTTCTTTCCAAACTAAAGATGCTTAGACATCATAGGTAACAATATATTTAGTATAATATTTTTGACAATATACTTAGATATCTTCAGAGCAAACACCAAGTTCTGCCAAATTTTTGTTCAGTAGGAAAAATGTATTTTGAAAAAAAGGTTAGAAAAGTGTTTCCACAACTTACCAGGTAGTATAGGTGAAGTTGTTTTCAAACCCTGTTAATGAGAGATATAGAAAATAATTACACAAACCACTTCCAAAAAACTAAAAGAAAATTAGAAATTTAAGATTATGAAAACATCACCAAAAACATGTAACATTCATGGAAATACCTACTTGCGTCTACATTTTTGACTTGACTCAACATTGACAAAAAATGCTACAGTAGTTTGTAAGAGAATTTACTATTAGAACCTTAGTAGTTAATAAAAACTTGAAAACATGACACACAAATTTACTTATTTGTAAATTTAGATAGGTTAGTTCTCACACTACATTTAGTCCCTGAAAACTCACATCTATTTTTGTCATATTTTTAAGTGAGGTAAAGGGGGCTTATGAAAAAAAGTGACAAATGTAAAAAGGATTTACATGCTTTTAAAGCTTTGCCAGCTGTTCACGCAGGATGACTGTGAGCTGGATGAGTGAAAACTGAACTCTGATGTGCAAAAAATGGCTTGTTTAAAAGAAATATGGACATAAGGGAAAACCATTATCAGGCAGTGAAACAGGTTGCCCAGAGATGGTATGAAGTGTCCATCCCTTTTCAAGACCCAGCTGGAAATAGCTCTGGTTAGCCTGGGCCGAGGCCCTGCCTCATGCAGCAGGTTAGACAAGGGACTGCAGTTCTCTTCCAGTTTGAATCGGCCTAAGATCCATTAAGGGCAGGCAGCAAGCTCCCTAAAAGCAGATAGATACGCTCTTAAGGCCATGATTTACGATATATTAAGGATGACTCCTTTTAAAAGTATTGCTGACCTTAGAAAACCAGATAATTTTCTTGGAAAGAAAACATGCTCTTCACACCAGTTCAGCAGCTCAGGCGAAGGAAAAAATGGCCAGTTGTAGGTGACCAACAGCTGCACCTTCTCGCAAGTATGTATTTTACTTTTTGTTGTAGCTCCCAACCAAACCAGGAATGACTGATTAGTACAGACTTGTCTCCTGCACTTACTGTGGAGGCTGTTTGCTCGGGCGGATGCTGATCACGCAACACGCTCCACTCCGACTGTGCAACCAGAACTGGCTTCAGCAAGGGCGTGCCTAGGAAGAATTAAACCAACTCAACACACTTCAGTTCTCCTCATGATGAGGCATTAGTACACAGCATTAGAAATCTGCTCTAAACCATTTTTTTAACATTAAATGCTTGTAAAAACATGAAAATCTCTTGGCATGAAAAGTGCTTCAGATAAGGCAAAATGCCACAATGTAACTCAAACACAAGACTGCAGTGCTTGCATTGTGGATGTTCATTTTGTTCCTTTGGGGATTCCTAATCACCAGGGGAATTGGCTTCTTTTTCAAGGATGTTTTAGAACTTTTGTTACATCAGCTGTGCAGTAATAGTATGTGTTTTTCAAATCTCCTAAGTAAAAATACAAGTCAGGACAGCCACACCTGTCCTTTACTGACATGCAGCCAGACAAACAAAATGGAAGTGTTTTTAGTGATTCCGGTCCTGGAGAGAGATTTATTTTTTTTTAAGAAAACAGCTTTATTCCTTGTGTGGTCACAGAAAAGCAGCAGGTCCACAATATCCAAAGAAAGGATCACTTTGACTCTGAACTACCTATGCTTATGATGCTCAAGTAACACATTTACAAAATCTCAATGTTTTTATGCTGAAAATATCTAGATTAACTACGTGGGCCAAAATTTGTTGAGTTAAACAATGACACTAAACAAAAGTCTCAGTAAATAACTACATCATTTTAGATTTTCTGCAAGGTACCAAGCATCAACCTAATTTACCTCTTCATTTCAATTAATCTGTTTTGTACTCTGCCATTACTAGCTTGATGAATGAACTATGACAATAGGAGCACATCATCTGTAAGTGTCAGCTTTCTCTTGCAGTTACCCTTTGACAGAGGCAAAGAGTGAACTACATGAAACTTGACAAACTGGGCTTGTTCACTACATGCAGTGCAGAATGAGGCGTCATCACCTTTCCCCTTTGGCCAAGAAAGGGAAATCAGATAAACACTGTTCATGTGCGAACCCATTCCCTACCTGGGAGCAGCAGGAAACTAAAATAGCTGGGAAATTCCCTAACTGTACTGCATTTCCCCACCATATCATCTCATTCCCATACCCTTCAGACTGAAAACCAGCGCCACTAATACTGAAGTCTCCAATTACTTAAATATCATGTAACAGCATATTTAGTCAGAAACTGAAAAATAATTTCTCTGTGTTCAAGGGTGTGTAGAAGTTAAATGTCAAAATAAGCTGCTACACATGCTAGATTTCATTCCATTTTACAGTATGCTCCAACAGACTAACCAAAAATCAGGGGTATTCAAATACAATACAATACTGACATGCTCTTCCCATTTTATCTCCAATTATCATCAAACATCAAAAATTCACTCTGTTCACTTGCTAATACAAATAATTCTGGTGTTCTTTCTGGGAGCGGGGGAGAGGAATCTTCACTAGCATCAGCATCTAAATCAAATATGACATTTAGGTAATTTGAAAAACACAGATTTTTCTCCTAGACTTTTAGAAGTTGATCTTTTCATATATGAGATAATCCTAAACTTGGTATAAACTCTAAAGCAAAAGAAAAATTTGCTCTAAGTATTATACAACATTTTGGTTTACCACACTCACACCATGAAGCAACTTCATCTAATAACATTAACTTCACATTAAGGGTGTAGGCTCAGTTTGTGTGTTATGCAAGCAAGAAAACAAAAACACATTTTCAGTCTAAATAATTTGGAAGGAAAAAACCCTCAATAACTCCAAAACATACTTTTTCTTCAGTCCTTTGGGTCTCAGTTTTGTTCCCCAAGTCCATCTTGAGGCCCACTGGCTCCCACACCACTGATATAAACTCGTCATACAGCCTAGTGCAAGGTTTACTAGGCAGAAGAGCAAAGAGCAGCCGGAGGAGATGGCTACTGTTGGTGCCAGTACCACATCCTGTCCCCAGTCTGTTCCCTCTCACCTCCCAGGAGTGTACTAACACATGCTCTTCTGGCAGCAAAAGGCCCTCTCTGACCTGCTAAGAAATTTGGAGTAGTAATTAAAGGTTTAAAACAATCTAAAGTAGCTGCTGCCATAAGAAATCTCATCTGACAACTGTACTCTGCACAGGATTCAAAAATACGAAGACACATTTCAGCTAATAAAGCCATGAAGCCTGAGCTGCCGGCATGCCCAGCTGCTGCAGGGACAGAATTCCATCAAGTTCTACAGGCCATTGTGTTCCAGGCAATGTCTGAGACCTGCTCCATCTCAAGTTTACTATACAGCACAAGAAAATCTCCATTAACAGAAAGGGCCTCTATAAAACCAGCAAATAAAGTCACCATGGATATGCACTAACTGAAAGTGAGTTTTTAGGGTTTTGTTTTGGGTGTTGTTGCTGTTCTGTTGTTCCCTTTGGTTGGTTGGTTTTTTTCCTTTTACCTCAGGGTACAACTACTTTTCACTTCATTTGAATCAAAAAGAGGATTTAACTGTGTGGTAAGATCATGCACACCAGCAGTTGTGATTAGGCAATTAGGGTGCTGCTAAGTTCACAGACAAGTTTCACTGCTGTTTGCAGCCACATTCCCAGCCTCAGACAGAGGAGTCCTGAGCCAGCATGAAAATGAGAAAGTCACTCTATACAGGGTTTAGGATCACTGGTGCAAAGCGATCTAACCCCATAGTCTCAAGTCCCAGAGGGATTACAAGACCTGTAACCAGAATATAAAATGGGAAGCGTTCACTATCATACAAAGAGGGAAGAGATACACCCTTAATAACAAGAGATAAATGATAAAAATTAATGCTAGAATTTTAATCAATTCCTGTGAAATCATCAACATACCAGCAGCAAAAGGGCTGTATTGTTATTTCAAGATGTTTCTGATACACAGTTACATGAAACAAATTCTAGAGTGACATTTCTCCAGTTCTTTATCATACTTATGACATATCACTTATTTTATTTGCATGTTCTTATAGCATCTACATAATGAGATGCACAGAGAGGTGATAATTTCCAAACAGTGATAAAAAACGATTGATCTGGGAAAGAAGAAAAAAATTCTGGCTAAAAGGAAAAATACAATAGCCTGCAAATCTATAAAACAAATCCTAGGAGAACTGCTTGCAAAGCTGAAATAACTATGACAAAAGAACTTTGTCAGCTCTGCAGAGCATCTTTTAGGTCACAGCGTTAAAAATACACAAGCATGTGCAAGTATTGTCCTGTGTTTACACATAATGTAACAAAATCTGTAGACCTATAGATACAGTTCACAATATCTATAGATCTATATCAAGATCTATAGAAATAGATTGTTTTTAAAGGCTGCAAAACAGTTCACAGCTCTGGATATATGACTTTTGGTGAACATTTAGTTCACAAAGCCAGTATTCTCAATTCAGCTGGTTCTGCGTCTTGCATCATACACTGAGCCCCATTTCACTTCAGAAATTCATGAAGTCTGCAGAGACTTCTGAGGTCAGGCCATCACTGTAAGCAGCTCCAAGCACAAGAGTCTGAGCTGAATCCAGAAGTTCATGTTCCTTCAGCTCCACAGCCTTATTTCTTATTTTGCTGGGCTTTGCACAAGCAGTTACCGAGGCCTAATCTGTTCTTCCCAGCTCTGTCCTCCATCTGCTCTAGGTGTGCCAGCCTCACTGAAACCTGCACCTGCATGTTTCGGGACCCTTTAGCCTTCAATAAATGACGTTCTAACTTGCAAACTTTCCTTTCACAAAAAAAAAAAAAATTGTAAGAGATAAAAAGCCACTAAATAACTTTCAAAGTGCTAATAAAGCATAACTTGGATTTTTACATGAACAGCAGTATTAGCTTGTCACCCCCAGCCATGTACAGAAAAAGAGGAAAGCACAGCTAAATATTTACAACACTATTAAAATGCAGGAGCCAAATCATGAGCAACTTCAAAGACCAACACAGTGAATGAGGTTACATCTACATTTTTAGGAACAGCACATCAACCAATAAACATGAAATTGCTATGTATTTGCACAAGCCTGCTGAAAATGCTTTGACTAGTCAACCCCCAATTATTATAGACACTTCCATGAAACTGGGAGTAGAGAAAAAATATGCACCAAATAAGAACACAGAAACCTACAATTACATACAAAACTATGGGAAAGCATTATAAATAAAGCATTAAACAAATGCTCACAATAAAGCTCACAATACAGCTTTTAAAGCAGCTAATCATAGTCTGTAGTACCTTATACCAAAAATAGCTCACATGCAAACTGAAAGCAGGAAAAAAGTTGTGCCCTCTCTGAAGCTGCCATACTGCACTGGTTAAATTTACATTTAGAAAATTGCATTGCGAAGAAATTTATGTTGTCCAACTGTACAGATGCAGCTACATAAAGATCAGCACTTCTGAACCTCAATGAAACCTACCTTTGCCATCTTCAGAACATGTTACAGCTGTTAAGTCTTGCCTAGCAATAGACATTGGCAATACTTTTCTGGCAGAAATGTTTTCAGTGTTAGTGGCAGCAGAGACTGTGGCACTTGCGGTTGACACATTGGACGTGCTTTTGCTCATGGCTCCGTCAAAGTCCATCTCATCCGTGTCCGAATCATCTGAATGGAGAGGATTAGTAAAACAGAGGGGTGCTCGAACAGAAAGAGGAGTATGATCGACAGGATCACTGGAAGGATGTTCAACTGGGGTGTTTGACACTAGAGAGAGAGTTTTAACACCGTGACACAAGGGGTCTGAAGACAGCTCTTCAGACACAGACGTACGCAGTGCATTCTCAGGCCCATGGGGTGCCCATGTGGCATGTCCCTTTTCTGTCAGAGGCAGACGGTCTGGTCTTGCTGGGGTATCAGACACCTGCTGACTCTGCGGACTTTCTGGGGAAGGTATTAAGGCTGTGTTAGACTCTGGCATGCTGTATTCCATACATGAGTTTTGAGAAGCATCTACAAGTGAATCCCCCAAAATCTGTTCCTGTGGCTTAAAGCTCTTATCGATTACACCGGATGACACAGGCTTAATTTTAATTGCATGTCCCCTGTTCAACAGGGAGTTCCCATCAAAGCTTCGGGGTCCCTCCTGAAGAGGCACCTTCTTGATCTCAAAACTTAAGTTGCGCTCCAGCCTCTTCTCTGCGTGTTCGCTGGGTTCGTTCTTCCCTGAATGTTCTGTGGACTTATTATAATTCTCATTGAGGTCTGTTGAATGCTCTGATGAAACCATGTGCAAAACTGGCTTTGGATGGTATCTGTCATTGTCCTGCCACACTGTAGTGACTGTTGGATAAGCTGAGGGAGGAGATGGTGTTAGGATTGGTGGTACTGGCTGAGGCTCTGGAGGCTGCAAGATTTCTTCTTTAGCATCTCCTTCTACAAGGCAACTGCAAAACAACCAAAACACAATCGTCTAAGTTTTCTGGATTTTCACAAGATTTTAGATATCTATCCATCTATCTCCCACTGGAGTAGTTAATGCTGTCATACCAGTAACAAACTCCACACAGAGCTTCCACTGCACACAGACAATGGTTATAGAATATGACTAGCGGGGTAGGCAAGAATTAAGTCAACACACTCAAAATGTCTTTCAGAATATCACAAAGACATTTATTCAGGCCACAACTAATCCTCACTAATAGTTCAAAGATTGCTCACATCCTTTCCCAGAAACGTTTTCTCAAAGAGGCTGCAAGACAGGCCCTCTTGTGGCAGCATTTCACTTTTTTCCTTAAGTGGCTCAGAGAAATTTGACATATGAAATTCTAATTTCAATAAAGCCAAAAAAGATTTCTTTAAAAAAAAAATCCTTATATCCCACTTAACACTGAATATCTTCCTTCAATTTTATTTTTCTGCACATGCCCAAGAGGACTTTACTTTTACATTTGTGTATTTAATAGTCTCCACATAGTTGCAAACCAAATTTAGCCGACATGAGGTACATACAACAAAAAATATTCACAGTAGAATATATGATCCAAATAACAGTGCATATTAGCGAGACCACAGCACTTACAACTGCAGTTGATCTCAAGCTACTTAAAAGGAGAAGTTCTTCAAGCTTATGGTCAGACTGGATGCAGAGTAGCTGACTACAAACATTTAGCATAACTGCTGAAGGTATTGTCTACAAACAGGAATTAGGCATTTTTATAATTTTCAGTCCTTTAAAAATCCATGAGGACCTGGACAAGCTCAAGAAGTGGGCCCATGAGAACATCATCAGGTTCAGCAAGGCCAAGTGCAAGGTGCTGCACCTGGGCTGGGTGCTCCCTGATTTCCATACAGGCTGGGGGTTGAACACACTGAGAGCAGCCCTGACGGGAAGGACCTGGGGATGCTGGTGGAGGCGAGGCTGGACATGACCCAGCAGTGTGACCTCACCGTCCAGAAACCAACTGTGTCCTGGGCTGCATCCAAAGCAGTGTGGCCAGCAGGTGGAAGGAGGGGATTCTACTCTGCCCCATACTCTGCCCTCATGAGACCTTCCAGCGTAAGAAGGACCACACAATTGCACAAGAACTCTGTCTACAAGAGAGAGGCATCAAACAGGCTCTCATTATTTGTCTGCATGCCACAACACAAGCAAAATCAAAGTAACAATACTATTGGCTCCCATACTTCCAAACCAGGCCTCAGAAGGACTCAGCAAGTACTAATTCTTGAGACCATCACGACATACAGGAAAAAAAAACCAAAACAAAAGAAGCCCAGGAACTGTCTCACAATTGAGTCTTGTAGAGAACTAAAAGCATACCTGACTTGGGACAGGCTACAGCATGTGTTTCATCCTTGTGACTTTGTTAGCAGCAAGCTATAGCAGCATGGGTTGAAGAACTAAAATCTTTATACAAGAGATTCCGTACTAAAAAGAACCGTTTGGAAGAACAGTTTATGAAAATCCCGACTCCCTGAAGTACTGCAAGCTTCCCGGCTTCCAAATTATCTTCTGAAAGTTCCTGTATCTTTCTATCTGGAAAACCCCAATGATCCCCCGGCAGTTCTGGGTGATCTCTTCCATTCTCTGCCTGACCCCTGTCACAAAGAGTTGGGCCTCAAATTCCTTCTCTTCCTCTCCTCCCTGCACTTGTATATTGCTGGTTTTCTTTACATTAGAACTGGAGGAATACAAAGCACATCAAAACAATTTAACAGAAATAATTTGGGAACTCTTGCCTCTAGATGTTGCTGAAAAATGGATAAGCTTGAGAATAAGTTGTTTGTCTGAATTAGTAGAGGTAAGACAGGAAAGGGGGAGATGTAAGTCTTGCTCCAGTTTAATACACACTAAGGACAGGAGAATTCCATCCTCTTGGATTTCTCTCCTCTGTTCCAGACGGGGGAGGGGAACACGGGGAGGGAGACAGAGAGTGAGTTTCCCTTGCACAAATGTTTACATGTCCCCTTTTACCAGCAGTGATGCTCATCAGTAATTTCCACTAAATCCTCCAACTGAAAATCATGGTTTTCCCTTATTGACCTGATTTTCCTGACCCAGAGTTATTTGCAATCAGCAAAACTAATTTCTTATCTGGTACAGACCTAACACTAAGCATTACAATTAGCTAAAGGAGCAAATTAGCATTAAAACTAGATATAACAAGGCTATAGGTCCACAATACCAGTGAAAATTCATTAAGTTCTTCACCAATTACTGTTCAATGAAATCACTTTACCCTTTGATCCACTGGTAAACAGAGCCCCACATGTATTCAAACATATCCCTTAGATGTATCCAAAGAACTGACAATACAGGAAATGCTGCACAAATCACCAACCCAAAAGCTGATTAAACAACTTCCTCCTACACATCTCAACAGAACTACTATAATGTTCCCCATTACATTTGAAGTTCAATGTCATTCCTCCACTCTTAAATGAGACCTTACAAGAAGAAATGACGAATTATTTCCCCAAATCTTTCTTTGACTCATTAATATTGAAGGACATCTGTCCTCAGAAACTGAGATGCCCAAATAGCATTCTAATGTATTTTTCACTTTAAATTATTTTTGGATAGTATACTATATGATTTTTCCATTATACAGACATTTTTAATATTACTATTTCAAATGTTCTGCATTGCAAATGATGGTTTTGTTCATTTCCACACAGCAGAAATATTAGAATATGAACGCATTCAGAAGGTCTGTTTGGCGGTAGCTTTTTGTAAAACTCTTGTGAATCTTGGGCATTTTGGGCTGCTGCACAATGTTGTCTTTGGGCATGTCCTTTAGCAGCTGTGCTCCAGAGACATTTCTGCCCCCAGACGTAGAAAACTATCTGAAGATGAACTACTAACACTGTTGAAAATAACAGGAGACACTAAAACCAGCTTGATTTAAAATACCAGGAAACTAACAGAAAGCTCCTGAAAGAGGAAACTGAGACAGAAAACAGTCAGTGAACCAAAGAAAGCCAGGTCATCCAAGTAAGAGAAGTAAGCTTTCCTGTATTAGACCTTTAAATAAACACCTACATTTGCAAAATCTCACAGTGTGATAAAAAAATAGAAAACTTTGCCATGACTCAGCCTTGAAGTCCCTCTTCAGCTACAACTGCTCCTGATTATCTTGGAATGCCACTACCTCGGTACTTCCTCGTTTACAGCTGGATATGGAATTTTCCTGGGTGATCAAGGCAGCTTTTTCATAGGCTGTTATTGCCACACAGCCTGAACAGCTGCTGCTGTGCCCTAATGCCAGTGGCTTCTTAGGTGTCAGGTAAACCATGAATTAGGCAATAACAACTTTTGACAAATTGTGTGTAATTGTTACTATGACAAATAATTTTTAAAAGTACCATAATTTGTCAAAAAAAAAAAGCCTTCCCACAGCTTTCCAACAAAAATGTATACATGAAAAAAGACATATATTGCTTTCTCTGCAATATATTATCAATTTTTAGAATGTTTTAAAATCTAAACCATTCTACTCCTAATGGAAAAGAGCTATATTATTAAAACTGCACACAGTGGGTTCAGATTTAAATGAACCTTGGCCAGTGTTCAAAAGAAAAAAAGCCTTAAGTAATCCATGGTTATTCTATGCAGCATACTGTAGGGTTTTCAAATAAAAGAGAGTGATGCCAAGGTCATGGAATGCAGCTGCTATGAGCAACCAAAAATAGATATCAAGCTCTGCATCCTCCCTCATAATTAAAATAGGAAAATCAAACTCAACATAAGCAGGCTGAAGCTAGACAACCACATTATTCTACTTTAGCATTAAATCACCACCATCCACGTGAAAGAAAAGCTGCAGTTCAGTGATTGAAGCTGCTGCCAACATACTACAAATAATTTATATAAAAGCATAATGAATTAATAAAAATAACCAACTGGTGAATTTATCTTTTAAAATTTACTTATCAGAGCTTTTTGGTTTTTTTTAACTGTGGCCTACAAATTAGAGGTAACTAACTAAGAAGGAACATCCATCAATAAGTTTTATCTTAGCTTTGCAGGAGATGCAAAGAGATGATTTGCAGGCCTTGAAATGAAACAGAATAACACATAACCCTGGAAATGTATTTACTATCACTACACTGAAGACCAACCAGAATCTGACGAGAAGTTAAACTGCTACAGTATTTCACCTTTCCTCCTTCAGACAACAGCACACATCTTCATTACGCTGCATACAAAAAAGCTGCTACATCATCTTTGCTTTTCCTGAGTTTATGTCTAAGTTTATGCTTTGATTTCAAACTGCATTTGAACTTGAAAATAAAGAACTTTTTGTAACGAAACCTGACTAAAATAAACCACCCCTCTTTCCAAATACTTTAGAATCAACTGCTAAGCACACAAATATTTCAAGGACTAATACTTAAAGGTATTAAGGTGCTCCCTCTGAATTCTGACGCATCAGCCATGTAAAATCAAATACAGTCCTAAACTGTATATTTGAAAGTTAGGTTTTTTGCAGTCTTTTATCTATCAAAGTTAAACCTTACTAATGTCCTCATCTTACCTTAACCTGAAAATAATTAAAACATGTCTAACAAAGACTTTCCATCCCCTCAAGTTCTCTAAAGAAAGGTGACTTTCACAGGAAGTGATCATTAACTGCCAAGCCAAGCAATTTCTAGGATAAGGTGCTGATGTATGCACTAACGAGTTGTTCTTGTTTACCTCTGTAATAATCAAGGAGTAATATTAGAATTTTTTTATGTTGACATCAAATGGAGAGAGACATTAAGCGAAATGACTACACTCACATATTATACAGCAAGTTTAATTGCACTAAAGCATTACAAGGTGATAAAAGATTGGAAGGCAATACAATTCCAAAACCTCTGCAAAACAAGTACAGCTAGATGCTTCATGGTGAGCTAAGTAAATAAAATACCAATTTAATGTCAATAGCCTAAAGATACTTGTAACTTCTAAGAAGAAAAAGACATAAAAGCAGCCTAGAAAGTAACACTCCTTCCCCAATACATGCCCAGGCCAAAGCAAGTAGAAAAAGGATTAATTATACCTCTCTGAGTAAGCTCCCTACCTTGCACAGTAAAAGTCTTTAGTGACATCTCATCCTTAGCACAGACATGAGAGTTTACATGATATTAGCCGCACTCTCAGAGGAAGAGATCTTCATTAAAGAAGATACTGAGATGATTTTGTGATAATGTCACAAATAGAATAGGAAAGAATGAGAAAGCCACCTTCACAGAAGAACTCTGCCATGTCCCAAGTGGTTTCCAAGTGGAAAGGGCTGCAGAGATGTCCCCATCTCATCCAGCAGACTTGGGGCTGTCAGAAAACCACTAACAGGCATCAAAAACTTCACTGTCTAAGCAAACATGGGTTTGTCTGGTAGCAATATGAAAAACAAGCACCCTGAGGCCACAAAATAAAACACAACTTTTCTCCTGCTCACTCAGGATCATCTCATTTCAAGTTCACCTGGAACCAAGCTGGCCCACAGTATTCTGCACTGTCAATCCCTATAGCCTTTTTTGCTTTAGAAAACAAAGCAAATGTTAACCCTTTCCTTTAAAAAATGCTGCTTGCTTTACTAAATACACATTCTAAAGCCATCTACAACACAGAATACAAGGAATTTAAAAGCCTTGTTTCTTCTCAAAAATAGTAGCTTTAGCAACTTGTAACTTTTTCAGAGACAGTGCATGTAAAACTTAAGTACACATTTGGCTGGCAACCAAAAAATGTTTCCTTCTGCATATGGGGATTAAATTAGAATGTTTCACTGATTCTGCTCTCCCATCCTCCCCAGGAAAAGGCTATTAACCTTTGCCAAAACATCCACAATACACAAAACCTGGCTCTATGTCCCGATTGAATCAGGGTGCAGATTTGTAAAATTACCCCCCACGTTAAGACACAGACATGCTCACTAGTGGGTATTTTGAGCAGATGTGACTAATAGCAAATAAAGTCTTTCCTCAGAACATCTTCCAGGAGGGGTTTAATTAATTGTTTTTCAAAAATAATCTCCATTTTAGAAAGACAACAGCTTTGCTAAAAGCTTCCATTTATTCACCTCTAAGGAACCAATCTGCCTGCCAGTGATGCCAGATGGGAAAGTATGAGTTTATGGAAACAGGCCCAAAAAAACCCCAGGCTTTAAGGAGAGATTAAAAGATTTTAACTTAATGCAGCAAGTAAAGAACAGTGCAATGCAGATAGGACAGATGTGTGCTTAAACATGAATTACATGAATTATACATGTGTTATTACTACATGAATATATAAAAATCATAAAAACTACTCCTAACATTATTTCAAGGAACACTAGTAAGGAAATTTCCTATTGGATAGAAATCATACTTCTAAGCTCAGTGATGAAGTTTCAAGAGCTTGGAACTCATCATGAACACAGCTTAACTGACTCCTCTGCCATCACCTTAATCTACATAACTGAATACAATCACATTACCATCAATCCAAATAAGGTAAAAAATGTATTGCCTACATAGCACCAACCCTGTAGTTTGTCTGTAAAAAGCCCCGACTCACTTCCATCTCTTTCTTTCTTTATTTTAAAGGAATTATACTTTACTTACGCCTAAATGTTATGCAAGAATATCAACTGGCTGGTGGTTTCTTATGTCATTCCTCAACTTTAGGAAACCCAAGTGCGCACCTTATGACCAATAAACTACAGGCAATGTAACACAGGCAAGATCACCTGCCAAAGGCCCCCATAAGCCCTCCACAAACACCTGGGGCACATGGACACTTGGCTCGGGAGAGCTGCTTCTTTAGCTGTCAACACAAGGGCAGGGTACCCATTTTAGGCTGATGATAATCTGTTGGTTCAGATTTACTTGTGGCTTCTGCAAAGCTCTGTCTATGCATTTTAAGAGCTAGAGAAGATTTTCTTTTTTCTCTGCGGAATGAAAGGATTGGTGAGACCAATTCTTCTTCTCAATAATAAGAGCATTTGGTTGCCATACTCTAGTCAAAAGCGGTACGTGTCTGGGATTTTTCTGGAATAAATGGGTATTTTTCATTACAGTTTTGTCTCCAAAAATGAGGGTTCTGTCATTTTTTGAGTCTATTTTAAGTTTGTTTTGCTACTATCACCTGGCAGAATTAAAACACAAGTAGATCTAACATATCTGACTAGTAAAGATGTTTTCTCACAGATAACTACTGCAAGGTTGGCATATTTAAACACAGACTTCACAAAGATATTGTAACTTATATTTAGAGTCAATTATAAGACTTTTGTTTGCATTATGTATATTTCCATTTATAAACACAACATTCATCTTAAGTCTTTGTGGTATCAGTAGCTTTATTCTACTTTTTATTCATCTTTCTGCTTAAAACAGTCTATGAACACAGTTAACTACCTGCGGGTCCGTGGAGGCTTTGGTGGAGGAGAATCCTGTTTCTCAGCATCTGAAGAACTGACAGCATTTTCTGTATTATTTTCATCCTGATTAAAAGAAAAAAGGGTATTTTTACTCATGGTTGTAAAGCTGATACATACTATATTTGAACTGTAAAGTCCAAAGATCTGTAATGACACTTGGCAATAATATATAACAATATGACCTATTTTTGGCTATCAGATAGAGATCACTTTCAAAACTCCATTCTAAATGCACAAAATTATTTTTTATCTTGTGTATCCAACTTGAAACTTTTCTGACTAAAGATTTTGGTCTGCTTGCCATTGAACAATCCACTAGGGAAAATACTCAAAAGCTGATCTTTCTTTAGTAGTGAACAAGCTCTCGTACACCTTCGAAATTATCCACACTGAATAATTAAATGAATAATTGGATAACAAAGCATTTATCTTCCAGTAAGTCTAATTATTCTCACTTGTACAATCACTCCAATGAAGATAAGACTAATCTACAGTGTAGTAAGAAAATGAGAAAGGTCTTACCCACTTGTCACCTAACGCATTGATCTACAACACTTTCAAAACATCTCCCATTTATTTACAAGAAAGTTTAATTTACTCAGCAAAGCATGAAGATTTTAATTTCATTTTAGGACCATAAATATAAAAGATATATTTTATGTATGCACATATTTATAAATCCATACACACTTACATATATATACAAGCAAAATATTGTTGTGGGTTAACCCTGGGAGGCAAATAAGCCCCACAAAGCCACTCACACTCATTTCTCCACTCCATCCCTAGCGGGAAAAGAGGAACAGCAGGAAAACTCATGGGTCAAGACAAAATTGTTTAGCAGGCAAAGGAAAAGTGGGAGAAGATAAAACAAGCAATGCAAAAGCAATCACTCCCAACCTTCCACGGGTGGGCCTCTGCCAGTTCCTGGCTGTGCAAACATTGTTCAGCAATAGCAGCAGCATGAGCCACAGCCAACCATCAGCACTGCCTTCAGCGCAGATCTAAAACACAGCACCCCAGGAGTGGCTGTGAACAGTATTTAACTACAACCCAGCCACTCAGCAAAAACACGTAAAAAACTGTGTATGTATAAAAATCAAACCAGAACATGCAACGGTCTAAAGCTGACACCATTTCCAAACATGTGCCAGAGCCAAAGACCCAACTAAACCAAGGAGGACCTTAGTGATCTTAACATTAAAGACTAAAGATCTTAACTTTAATGCTTATTTTACCTAAAGGCTTTTCTTGCAGGAGTTCTACTTTGAAAAGCAATCTTAAAAAAGAACAACAAATATTCCAAATTGGTGTAATACATTCCAAAGCACAATACCAGGTTCAGGAAATAGGGTCTGCTATCTGCCAGCCTACCTGCTGAGACTGGTGACAGAGACTGACCTTCTTCAGTCTTAGAGAACAAAAGGGAATTCCCTGTTAATTTCTGCTTCAGATGTGATAGTTGCATTTGAATTCAGTGAGCAATTTTTGCTTTGGAAGATAAACTAAAGTTGCTTCAACAGTTAACTAACCTCACTTAATTAGTTACATGTTTTCAGTTTCCATTACTTGTCTTAAAAGTTACCATAGCACTGTTGGTTACTGTGAAGAGTCTATTATCAAATTCTACTCCTCAGTGTACTAAGTGGAGTTTTACCTGTGAAGAAAAAAATTAAATCTTTTGATCTTTCTTACTGTTCTTCCCTAGCTGCCCCCTTTAACTTGCTGTCAAATACAATATTGCACAAGAACTCTGGCAGAAATACCCTATTGTTCCTTAATGAATGGATGGCGTTAGCCCTTTCAGGGAAATTGCACAGGGAGTTCATTGTCCTGCTGACCACTAGCTGCAACTATCAGGGGTTTTTTGGAGTAAGATTCAATTAGCAGATAAAAGCCACTCACATTTAAATGAACACAATTGAAGTTCCCACTGCGGTCAATCAAGATTAGTTGCTTTTCATAGAATCATAGAATGGTTTGTGTTGGAAGGGACCTTCAAGGCCATTTAATTCACAACCCCCTGCAATGAGTAGGGACATCTTTAAAAAGATGAAGTTACTCAGAGCCCTGTCTAAGCTGTCCTTGAATGTTGCCAGGAAGGCCAGGATGGGGCATCTACAGCCTCTCTGGGAAACCTGTTCCAGTGTTTCATCACACTCATCATAAAACATTTCTTCTTTCCATCCAGTCTGAATGTACCCTCCTTTAATCTGAAACCATTACCTTTTGTCCTACTGCAACAGGCCCTGCTAAAAAGTGTGTCCCCATCTTTCTTATAAGCCCCCTTGAAGTACTGCAAGGCCACAATAAGGTCTCCTTGGAGTCTTTTCTCCAGGCTGAACAACCACAACTGTCAGTCTGTCTTCACAGGAGACTTGTTCATCCCTCTGCTCATCTTTGTGTCTCTCCTCCGCTCTCGCTCCAACAGGTGCTTCCTGTGCTGGGGGCCCCAAAGCTGGATGCAGTACCCGAGGTGGGGTCTCACAGGCAGGGAGTAGAGGGGCAGAATCACCTCCCTTCACCTGCTGCCCACACTGCTCTGGATGCACCTAATGACTGGGGGAAAATATGAATTTGGGTTGTTTTGTTTTGTTCTTTAATTAGTATGTCTGCAGTGGTTTGCATCCAGCTTTGAAGTCCCCAGCATAGGAAACATTACCGTGGGGCATGAACATCCAAGCCCTCCACCAGGCTCCTCTCAAATACGTTAAAAAGCAATTTCCTACTTTTTGACATCAGGTAATGAATGGGTGACCATACAGCTCATTTTGCCCTTAATAAACATGGACATTAATTTTATTGCTTCATTCAGGCAGGGAACCATTCTGAAGGTTGGTGCCAAAGATGTTGAGGCTCCCAGTATTCAACAGTAAACTCTTTCCTGCTCTGTGTTGTGTCACGTTCCTCCCCATTTCCCCGAGTTGTGCAATGCAAACTGAATCTCTCCCTCATGTGTTCGTGACTATGGATAGCACTAAATGTATTGGTATTGTACTAAAAAGGCTCCCCTTATTCATGAGTACTAACAACCACAGCTAGGAACAGATGCATCCTAAACAACTGCATCCTGAGAACAGAGCAGGCTGCTGGCCGTGCTTCAGCACCACGGCACACCCAAGTTTCACAAGGCAGAAAGATACTAGAAAGAGTGAGACTCCACAAAAGTTCTACTCCTCACCACCACCTTCTTCATCCTACAACAGATCAGAAAAGTCTCCCAGTTCAGTTACACCAGCACTGAAGATTTCAGGAGCAGATTTCTTATTCATGCAACCCATTTTCTAAAGGGTATTGGCAAGGGAAAGGGTGTGCCTGTTGGCTCTAGGCTAACTTGTCCAGAAAACAAACCAGCAGCTGCATCCCAGTCCTTCTGTTTGTAACGTGAAGTGTTTGTGAACAGAATGTTTCCTGAGATATGCTTTTCTCACAGGCAGAAGAAAAAGCTTATTAAAGAAGCTAACATATGTCAAAGCTTTTTAAAACTCCGTGTATACAGTAAGAGGCTGTTTCTAGTTAAGACAGGCAGAAGTAGCTGAAAAGGCACTGCCATTTTTGCTACTGGTAATAAAACGTATGCAAATACCTTAAAAAAATGTATAGAAACTCAAATGTCCAAGGCACATACACAACCACAGTGTTTACAAAAACAATTCCTTGGAAAAAATAACTTTAAACCCTCCAACAAACAAAACCCAACAAGAAAACCCCCCCCCCACAAAATGGTACTTTTAAATTTAACACCAGAAAAAACAGTGGTTACCCCAACTTTGTACACTGGGAAGGCTTCAAGCAAAGAGGTGTTCAAAACTTTCACTTGTGAATCAGGTTAAACTCCAGATCCATTCACTCTTTTAGTTACATTGAATGAGGAGCAAGAACGATTACAGGAATTATAGTCACCAAAAATAGAGGTACTTTGCAACTTTCCTTAATTAGCTCAATGGATTGATGTTTCTCTGAAGGCTTTGTTTACTTTTGGAGAAGTTACTTGTTCTCAGTTCTGTGTTACAAGAAATAGGGAAAAACCAGTATTTTGAGTATTTATCACCCTTGAGTGACACCAGCTCTCAGATTTCCCTGTCATATATCAAAGTAAGCGAATAGGCAAACATGTGGAAAAACTAGCACAGAGCAGAGACAAGGAAGCCGAGCTCTGAAAGTGAATGTAGGGTATCTCACTGGGATGACTGCATCTGCTGAGAAGAGCAGATGGTGGTATTAAGAAAAAGCCTTCCACAGCCTTCCTAAGCACAGCTTATCGACATCAGTCAACACTCCCTTGCTTCTCTAGACAGATGTTGCATTCTGAGGCAGAGCGTAATTTTTAAAAGTATCAGCTTAGACAAACCAGGACAACACACGTAGCGCTCACAGGGGTCATCATACAGAATAATGTTTTAAAAATGGATTAACAGATGTGCAATTCACTAAGTGTTCAGTGCAGCACCCTGCTTTCTCCCAGAAGACAACGATCCTACTGTGGCAGGCTTCTCACTGGAATGGGGGTAAACAAAAGAACAGGATCTTTCCCCAACCTTTGCGACCATATGTATCAAATGCTTCACAGTTCAACTTCTTTGGAGTTACTCCCCTGAAGGAGTAGCTACTGAGATCAAGTGAAAATGCTCACAGTTAGGAATTTCTAGGTATTCTGTTAAATTGCACATATTGTGCATATCTACCTATGAAAGACATTAACAAATGAAAAGACCGTAAACTCAAATACTTCAAAGTGTAGATTACCCCTAGTCTAGTAAAATGCAGAGTAACTAATGTTCCTGTAGTTATGCAGAGAAACAAGGAATTCTCATGGCAGATGCAGTGCCTGAATCCAACTCACCAAGGTAACCCAGACTGTCCTACCCGCTCCCAAGGGTGGGTCCTTCCCCCACCTGCTTCCTCCACTGGCTGAATCACCAAAGAGAGCTGGCTTTAACTTCAGGCAAATACAGGATCATAGACTTAGACTGAGATTTCACACACACTGCCTACAATTCAAAACCTTTGCCTAGGAATTGCAATGTATCATTTTCTTTTGGAACTCACAGTGGAAATATTTAATGTCATTCAAAAGCTTTCTGTACTGGTAAAATACTGGCAAATTTACTGCAAAGACTCCTCCAGAAGTAATCTCATGTTTTCCCTTAAAAGGAATTGAGGCATTCCTTTTGCCCTTATCACAAAGCAGCATGGGAATCACTGAGCATCAGTGGATAAAAAGAGAAATACTTCAGATTGAAATGATACACCCAAGTGACTCAGATTAAATAAAACATTCCAACAGAGGCAATAAGATAAATGTCTCTGAAGAAATGTATGATTTTTTAGAATGCTGTGATGACAAAAAATATCCTTCCAAGCTGCCAAACAATAAAGAGAATACGAACAGCCAAGTCTTTTCACTTACAGTTTCTAAACCATTAATGTTTCAAATAACAACATCCTTCTTATAGCAGCTGATTCCTCCATGACTTTGAAGAGGGCAGCCAACCACAGCAACAGAACTCTCTTGCTTTTACAGCACGAAATGCAAGAGACGCTGGAGAGTACTAGCAGTGCCAGATTTTGGAGAAAGTTTATTTGTGTTTATTAACACAAACTTCTACTCATGGATAAGGGCAAAACAAGGACTTGCAGTACTGTAACATGCTTGGTACTGTCAAGAGACAAAATTCAACAAGAAATATTTTTGAAGAGATAGTGAACTTGGTTGTTTGTCTTTTAACCAATTTTCTTTTTCTGACTTCCAAACAGAACATCCAACTGGATGAAATTCCATATGATTCAGACTTTCCAAGACAGCTACAGTTCACTTCAGCTCATGAAGAAGCTTCTCAAATAACTCATAAAATATTTTCCTGATACAATTCTGATATGTTATCAGATGACCGAGACTAATGATCTCACATACATTTCAAAGCTTCCAAACACAACACCAAGTGTAATATTTTCACAGTAGTACTGACAAAGCCAATGATGGTGAGAAGCACAGCTATTGAGTTGAAATACTTGACAATATGATCAAGAATTTCAGTGGGAAGGGCTTCAGTCCAAGACTCGGTCCCCGTTTGTTTGGTAACTTGAAAGTACTACTAAGCGGGGGAGGGGAATAGATCTGATTATCCAATTTAGCATCTGAATTCTTTTCTTATCAGAGAAAAGTGGCTCCTGAGCAGCAATTCTTCACCCTGAAATTTGGCTGCTGTGGGGTACTGTTAAAAGTATTGCTATCTGAGCAGAGCTTTTATTTCACTGCATTTAAATACTTACTATTATGTTAAACATTTGTAGTTCTACACATTCACAATATGTATAACTATATGGTAAGAATATACATTTACTACATTAAAGCACATCATGTATGCATTTTCTAAATGGTTTCCAATCTATCAAATTCCAATGGAAATTCTAACCCTATCATAAGTCTATTTTCAAACACTGCATGCCTTGCTGCTGACTTTTTACAGTATTGTTCCCAGCAGGGCAAAGCTGGCAAGTTCGCAGGAACACACGTTCGGGATTGTGTCTGAGCTACTTCCCCATGAATGCGGCCACTGGCTGCCAATCAGATTAACCTTTCACTGGGATGTTACTGGCAAGCCCTGCTCACAGAGCCTCTGGAACTCGACCCATTTCAAACAGTGCCTGAAATGAGAACAGCAACTGGAAAACAAAACCATGAAACCAACCCTACAGAGCACTCCAGCTCCTCACAGTATTATCAAAATAGAATAAATTACATATTTCCTCTTCAGCCCAGTAGCATCTCCTATTTAACTAATAGTAATATATCCAACACAGGCACATGAATTTTATTTGGAATTGTTTTCCCTGGACATAAGTAAAACTGTTCAGGTATTGAAGATTTCATAGTTGCTGCAGCATCTGCAGGCAGAGCATCGCCCGTGAAGGAGCCTTAGAATATTACATTGTATTTAAAGATACTTGAAAACTTCCTGCCTTTGAATTAGTTTTTTAGACAAGATATATCTCAGAATGCTTGTTTGTTTTTTAAGAGAAAACAAACTAGAAAATTTCTGGGGAAAAATCAGACATTATATACAACAGATGCTACATAACACTCCTGGAGGTAAAAAGGGAGCTTTGTCAGAATAGCAAAGTGATGTCTGAAGTGAGCTTTAAAGTCTTGAGAATCAGGTTAAAACACAGGGACAGTAGCAAATTTCAGCACCAAATTTTTAGACACAGAAGCTCTTCACCTATGGGACTTTCTTCCCCTCAACCTTCCTGCAGAATTATTCAAGTATCAATAGGAAAAAGCATCATTTACCAATACAAAAAGGGCTGTGCCTAGTCAAAGACTTATTTTGCCCTGCTTCCAGCAGTGACCAAAAGGGAACTTCCAGGGAAGAATAAGATCAGAGCAGGCATACAGGGATCCTTCCTCAGGATGTTTTCCAACAGGAAATTCCTCTGGAATTTCATAGGTCAGAGGTTAGGGAAATTCATGGAAGAAGATTCCAAGATGGTGCGATATTCACCTCAAAGATACAGGCTTTCAGCTGCAAGGAGCTCTGCAGTCCCACGTTGCATTTTTTATACAAATGTCACTTTTTTATTAAGTCTCTTGGGTCTCACTGGTATCCCTTAGATAAAGTTAATAGGAATCAGCTTTCTGTTGTTACTCAGCCTCTGTTGTATCTAACCTCAGCCATTTTTTCCGCACCTCAGTCTGGCTGTTCTTTAGATGGAGGCTTCCAACACCTTTGATCCTTGTCCAGTTGTTTAATGGTCAAATTCTGTAACATATTTTTGAGCTAAGCAGACTTGACATGCAGTCGGTAGTCAAGCTGCAAGGTACCCACGCAAGGACATTACATCCTCTGCTCTTACTGGTTTCCAAGTAACTGCTAAAATTCAATTTCCTTTACAACTTGTTGATCATAAACCAAGATCATATCCAAGTAAAACTCAAAACTCACATTCCACTGCTGCCTTTTCCCAGCTGGGATTTATCCCTCTCTCACCCCCATGTACATTACCTATCCATTTTCTATTTGGTCTTTTATTAATCAGCAAATCTCTCAAGCTGTGCAAAAGACAGCACCTGCCTTTGTTACAGACATAGTATCAGCATATTGTGCCACAGCCTTACTCATGTTCTGGAATAGGTAAGGAATTTAGTATGTATAGTAATGGGAATAAGTCAATGAGAGACATTATGGATTCTGTATAAGAGTACAGACACAGGTCAGATTTAAGTCAAATAACCAGAAGATACAGTAGACTGATCTACCTATTATTTTATGATCAAAACTCAAGTAATTAGAAATCACTTCTGTACAAAGCTAATCAATCTGCATATTCCAAACCCTGTCATGCTCATTCCTCCGGAAAAGAAAAAAAATCCCAGATCAGCTTAATCAAACCTGTAACAAATAAAAGCAGCCTGCCCTATCCATATTGCATTTAGTCATCAGGCTTCTTGTCATGACTAAAGACCTTGCAAGTACTGCATGAACTGATATAAATTCGTAGGAGTTAGCAGAAGGGTGGATGCCTTTAATCCAAGAATTGAAAACATTCTAGACTTCCTAGAAAGCACAGTACAAGACAGCTAAATCCCTTAAATAAATGGGATGCTTATTAATAAAAGCACATTTAAAATTGCTTCCAGATATTTCAAAGAGTCCTGAAGATAACACTCCCTCTAGAGAGCTATGGAATCTACACCAATTAGGTACTGAAGGGACAGAAAATCACTGAATAAACAAAACAATCCAGGGACAAAGGGTGGTACAGAGCTCTGGACTGTGGGGGAGAAAGAATCTATTAATCCAAAAAGCCATTTTTCACACAGTGCCCAGCAACAGCCAAGAAAATATATCTAAACATAAAAAAGAGGAAAAACTTGTAGGGGACATGAAATTTAAAGGGGAAGGACAGAAAGAGAGAAAAATCCTCAAATTCTGTGAATACCAATGAAGAATATTTTTTCCACTTTTTTCTCCTTTGTTAAAACAGTAGAGCATAACGCTTCCTGACAAAGGCATTTTAAACTTATTTTTCTCTCCCCTAATCTATTTCAATGTAAGCAGTACTTTAAAAAACATGAGAACTTAATAAAATCACACCACTGAACACTTTAAAAACAACTTCACAGGAGAATTTTCATCAGAAGCTAACAGCTACATATGGGAAAGACACCTACCACTCCATCTGCAATCTTCCAGTCTGCACAACTTTCATATTTTTGCAGTTGCTTTTCAAACAGTTGTGCTATGGCTCGATGGACAAGTTCATACTGCTCCTATAATAAGTTACCAGATAAAAATTAGTGCGCAAGATCTTTACAAAGAATAATGATATATTATCGCATTCATTTTAAAACAAACTATACCTTTGTCTGCACTGCAGAATGCCTCTGTGTTCTCATTTCCTGTATTAAATTAAATACATTGAATTCTTCAGGTATTTTCTGAAATACAGAAGTAAGTTAATTACAATGACATAACTGTCAGAACAACAATACAAAAGCTGTTAAAGTTCAAAATATAAGCCTAACTTTTATAGGAAGAGCTAATCTGTTCTCTCCCCACTGCAACTATTTACTTTTTTTCAAAGCAACTCCAAATTGACATCTGATTTAGACCAGATGAGAGCATTTCAAACATTTTTAAAATGAGACATCCAATGCCATTAATATGACACAGCAACATTAGCGATGCTTCGTAACCTAAAAACCCCAGAATGGAGTTATCTGCTTATATTTGAGCTGCACGGTGAATCAGAGAGACTGCGAAAGTTGAATTCAAATATCAATTTATATTGAAATATATTTTTTAAAAATTGAAATTTTATAGTGACATTTTTAGGTATAAAGTTGCTGTCAAAGCAAGGTAAGTTCATACTAAAGCATGAATGCAATGGAACAAAACATTCAACCTGTCGAGAAAGTTCCAGAATGTCTTAAACATTTCACTACTTTAGAACACTTGGAATCTCAATCAATCACTGTTATGAAATTACAGAACGTCATACAACTTCTTTTAGGATTCCTTACCCCAGCTTTAAGCAAATTCCATGTATAATCTATGGCACAGATGGCTCCCGTTCTTCCACACCCTGCACTATGAACATAAACAGCTAGGTGTTAGATATTATTGAAATTTGTTAAAAAAACACTATAAGCCTTGTATTTCAAGAGTCCACAAAAAAAACCAAAACAAATCCCTCAACTATCATTCTAATTTCACTCAACCTGACACTATAGTGTCTAAGAATAAAATCAGCAGTTCAAAATGCATTAAAATTTTTGATGCTGCAAGTTTTCATTGCCATTTGGAACTGCAGTCATGAAAAATGCTTTAATGCTGATAATTTTATTGCCTCTTTCTTTTGTCCCTCTATTCCCAGCTACTACTGCTTCATCAGGTGTGGTCTTGCCCAAGTTTAACGGTAAATGATGTAAAATGGCAGAACAGAATTCATTTAAAGACTTGCCACATATTTCTGATTTAGTACTGCATCTGTATTTTCTGCTTTTTACTTAAAAAACATAAATCTGAAAGTTTAACAATAACAGCAAATTATCTTATTTATTTTTGCTAACTATATTAATTCCTCTATTTTACACATGCAGAGTTATAATTCATGCATATTTATCACATTATAATTACACTCTTGCAAAAAATCAGCATTTACAATTATATTGACATTCAAGAGGCACAGGACAAAGTGAAATAGATTTCAGTACTAAGTCAATTTTTTATGGATTTAGACCTCACTTAAGAGTGACAACTCAAAAAAAGAATGCAGGTCAGTTTTAAGAAAATGAAGCCTATATGATTTTGAATTAAGTTTTGACATGAGAAATTTTTTTTAAAATAAACTAAGCTAAATAAATAAATTCTGATTTAGAAACAAAACTAGTGCATCCCGTAACAAACATCTAGACTTCAAAAAATGAAAATGTTTAAAAATGAAAAGATAAATATATTTGATACCTGCAGTGTATGCAAATAGGAACATCTTCATGTTCCTGGTATTCTCTCATCAAGCTGATCATGTCCAGAATAGAATCGAAAGACGAGGGGACATCGTGGTCAGGCCAGTTAACGTAATGGAATTGATAGACACTGCGAGTCTCCTAAGGGACAGGCAGGGAGAAAGGGTTAATGATAACGCATATTTGAGTCTCTACCTAAGAAGCAGTTCTATGAACCTTCACTTCAACAAGCAAAGTCATTTACTGAATAAAAAAACCCTACAGCTTATACCACTTCAAGAAATAGCGGAGAAATTCTGAAGGTGTATTTGAAGCGCTGCTGATGCATAGGAAGATGCCCTGTGGGACAGTTCAGATGCCCCTCTCTATTACAAGGGTTAAAGGACCCACAAAGCTGCACCACATGAAAAGAGTCCATGTCCTTACAGCTATAACGTGGAAAGGGAGAAAGAATCTTTCATGTAGTCTTTCTTTTTCTATTTGTGCTTCATTAACTTACATTGGGGAAAAAAAATGGGGGCAAAGGTGTTGTTTTGTCACATTACAAAATAAAGTCTGTGCCCACGTGCACACACTCACAGGGAAATTAGGAAAACAATAGAAATAATTAAGATCATATCTAAATATGGATCACACTCGCAGCAACAAAAGGTACACTTTTATTCTAGTAAGAGGAGCTACAATAGTGCTAAAGACAAAGGTAAGAAGCAGGCTTTAGAACAGCTTAGTTACTCAGCTGCCGGAATCCCTGCAAATGCTCTCTCTCATCATTGTTCAAAGCATCTGCAGCTCCCAGCAGAACCAGCAGCTGGTCCTACTGCACCTTGCCATGCTGGTGTCACACCTCTGGGTTCCAGTATACCCTCAAAGTACTGTCCTGGAGAGCATGAAGTTTTGGATCCACATTACACTCTACAGGTTTCAAGACCTACACTACCTTCTGTTTAGTTATGTGAGAAGCAACATAGCAGGCCTCTTGAGCATGGAAAGTTATCTATTTGTGATGCTTGACTTTTCCCAGCTCTGTGGAAACATCATAGCTAGTTAAAACAAGAGAAAACACAGCCTAAGAAAGCACAAATTTTAAAATCTAGATGATTATATAAAACCAAGGCCATCAGTAAGAAGGAAGAGTTACAGCTATAAAGGTCCACCAAGAAATTTCACTTAATTACTTTTAAAAAGACCAATTATTTTTCACATTAGCAGGCAGTCAGTAAAAAAAAAGGATTTGTTTTTTATAAGAAAATCAAAAATTTAAAAGAACATTTATAGTCCTTTTTTTCTACTGCCACTTATAAGCTAAAAAACCAAAGATCTTTCTTGAAAATAATCAAGTTTCAGTCAAATTGGTTTTTCTTGTAGAAACTAAAATAACTTTGTAGATTTATGCAAATCTTAAATTCCTTTGCATAGGGGTTTTTTTTGGTATGATACTCCACTGCAAATGCTACAGAAGTGATAAAACATAGAATTATTCTGGATAATCTGAAAGCAAACTTAGAAGGGTATTATTTTATACTACAAATACACTTTGTTCCCCAGTGCAAGACTACACTTAAAAAAGTAATGTGCACAGTCTGTAATTAATTTTACAGGCATCCTCTTATGTAGCAAATCTGCTACATAAATCTGAAGAAAAACTGCTTTATCAGATGCACAGATTGAGTATCAACACATCTTGTTAAACCTTTCAGTTAAATTGTTCCTTATAGGAACAAACTTCTGTTTCCTTGCTAAGATAAAAGCTCAGCACAAACCGTAGCTTTTTGCTGCTGCTCAGTTTTCAAGCAGTACACAGGCACCTTATCAGGGCAGAACTCCCCATGGTCAGTAGCCAGCACCATGTATGTTATAGGCAAGCAAAGCACGCATCAGCTACAGCTTCTGGTGTAACTGGTGCATACAACAGCCAGGTACTAAAAGGAAGGCATGTTCTGCTTTGGGGTTTTGGTATCCAGTTCTGTTTTGAAGTGCCACCATTTCAAAAGAAGTCCCAAACCCTGGTCACTACACAGAATTTCTGTTATCTAAACAGTCTCACAGCCCAGTCAGTTATGAACATTTGGGTCACTAACAGAAACAAACTGATTAAGTTCACGCATTCCTAGCAAGATACTGCAGACAAAAATTATTCCCCAAAATTACTCCACTCATGATTAAGCAGTTTTCGTAACTGCTGTGATACCTGCTGTTGAATTGGAATAAAGCTTTGCTAAAGGAAACATGTGGTTACATTTGTGGTTACGAATGAGACTAACCTGTAATAAATCATTTATTAATGCAGGTTGCCAATTAAAATGACAGGTATTCTGTAAAATAGACTGTCATACTTGGTGTTTCTGCAGAAGAGCTCTACAGTTTTTATTTACTGGTAGCTGCTTTTCAGTCAAATGAAATCTGACATTTGACATCTGACATTTCAGAGTAAGTTTGTAAGAAAAGAATACGCCATTTGGGTAAACAAGAACATAGATAAAAGGCAAAGAGTTTTGCTATTCCTCCCTTATATACTAAGAGTTTAACAGCACTTCCAATTTTGTCATTTGCATACATAATCAGCACCTAAAAAGTGAAGATATTCTCATGAGTTTCTGACACTGTATCATTTTAGAGACTTTTGAGCAACCATTGAAGGTGAGACCAGAAGTGACTGAGTACTTACATTTTGAAATTCAAGTAATAATGTTCTAATGAAGTAATCTGTTCTTGCTTGCTCAGCTTCCTAAACATGAGAAAACAATAATGCATTGGAAAAAAAAATTAAAAATCAATATACAACAGACAGGATATAACTAAAAACTCAAACTTTAAACTCAGGGTTCTTATTTTAATTTATTGGTTTTGTATTATGATTTCCTCAAGAGAGGGACAATCAAAACACTGATTAACACACTAGCAAGTTAGCTTGCTGTACAAGATGTGCAAAACGTGTTACTTTTACTTAAAAGTGTGAGTTTTGAATTGAATGTCTTGTCTGCTCCAAAGCCATCAATTGACCATGTAAGAATATTTCTAAGTCCCTATTTTGCTTTATTTCTCCATATTTTTAACTTACAGATTGCCTTTCACAGCCATCCCTCTAACACCTTCGCTGTATAAATTTCAGTTCTTACCCCTCTATCCTGGGATCTCTCCTTTATTTTCCTTTTCCATCATTTTCAGTTAAGGGTACATCTGAAAGAATCACTAATTATCTTGGTTGTGGCCAAATAACCTAGATTCTAGCTCACAGAATTGTCAAATCTTCCTTTGGAATACCAAGAAAAGTTTATACTGTAGACATCAAACAATGTTACTGTACTTTGAATATCGTACATCAGAATCTGAAGATGCCTTTTAAAGCTTGGCATTACAGGTTCCCCCAGAGAATTTAGGAGACTGCGTATAAGTTTCAACGTGTTTCTGCCTCCTACTGGGAATTTACCATTTCCCGTCAACAACTGCAACACTTCACAGGTTTTAAAGCAATGCAGCCCACATACACTAGAGTATCTAAAGGTAATAAATTCTCAGCTGCAGCTAAGAAGTCAAATACAAACACACAAACCTCTTTCACCAATATCACGAGGAACAGGGCAAAAAGCAGCCAAATTTGAATCAACTTACAGCAGGAAAAGGTTACTCAGAATCTTTATAGACTAACATTTGCAAGTATAGATTTTCCTGAGCAGATGAATTCAAGTGTACTTAATTCTTGTTAGGCTATTTCAAAGTAGAATTAATAGCTGAACAAACACGCATGTTAACTCTTTCTGAACACCTTAAAACACTTCATGCTAATTAACTTAATAAAAAGAACCTATTCCACTGTTACTTTCATTCAGAACACGCAAGTCATAGAAGACAAAACAACTGCACAAGACTTTGATTTCTTGAGTATGATACAGACATTCAAGCTGCATATAAAGCTCAAGAAATAATACATAAAAAGATACAGGACCAAGGGACTCAGGTTCTCTTCTTTAGAAGAATAAAACAGTAGTGGAGGATTCAAAAAACCACATAGCTTAGATGTGCAGATTCCCTTGAGAGTCCTTGTGCAAAATTTGGTACTCAACAATTAAAAAGCTCACTACAAATAGTTCATTGAACATTTAAGTTACAAACCTGTTGCTTCCTGGCTAACTCAGAAAGCCTACCCGGATCTTAAGGCTGCCCGAAGCTGGAGCGACCCCAGTGTCCCAGACCGCCTTCAAGTGGGGGATGAGACGCCAGGGGGGCTCAGGTATGGCCCACCCGGTGGGAGCGGGGTTTGGCTATGGTGGAAGGCGAGAAGCACAGGAGATTCCGAAGAGACAGGAGGGACTCTCCGTGTGAGCAAGTCATGCTGTTTATTCCGCACAACGGGGGCTCACAGGCGAAGAGCCTCGAGCAGCCCCTGACACAGGGTTATAAGGGAAATAACAAACCAATCAGAAGAGGGTCCAGGGGAGTAGTTAGGGAGGGTCCAGGGTAACAGTGCCAATAACAGAGGAACAGGGGAGGAGTCAAGGGGGAACATCCAATCAACAACCGAATAACTCAGAACTTTCCAGAGACTGGGGAATGTCCAAAGAATGACGGACATTGGGATCACCAATGAGGGATAGGGGGCCAGACTTCAGGAACTTTGGATTAGACCACTGTGGTCTCTAACTCCAGGGGGAGTTCTCTCTTCCTCCACCAAAGCTCCTTTCCCTCAGTGGACTGTCCCGGGGCACTCAGGCCTTTATTATCGGTCCGGACAACCCCAACACAAACCCACTAAATACTTGAAAATTAACTTATAAAGCTTTATACTTACACAAGAAACACGAAATGGTCCAAAAGTTACAGCTGCTTCTCCATACAGAGGCCAGTAACGCTCACATTTTTTCTGTTAAAGTAAAGAACCCTAATTTAATTCATGCATGGTACTGAAAGATGATTAACAGAAGCAGAGCAGACAAAATCACAACCCTGAGTGCCTTATTCTGGACTTCTTTTAAGATAGTAAAATAACTTTTCTTTTGGATAACAAAAGAAAAGCAAAACCAGGATCTCAAACAGCCAGCAAATACAGGTAAAGGACACTTTGTAAATTAGGACGAGAACTTCATGTCTGTACATATTCATAAGCATCATGCAGAGGGGAGCAATGAAAGCAAATTCACAATTCTGGATTTCCTTCTAAGGTCATAACAATAAAGAAGAGATATTTTTAAAAAAATATTTTTGCAGCTCTATCAATTGACAGGAAATTGTGAAGGACTCAGGATTTTCACAGTTGGCTTTCACCCCACAAGAGCAAGACACTCTTTTTCCACAGTGACACTGCCAGAAACAAACCCTTGGTACAGTCCTGTATACAAACACATCTTCCACTGAGATGACACCTAAATAATCATGCAACCCTACAAATGGGGCAAAGAAATGCAGTCTCATGAACTCTTTCCTGTGTACAGAAATGTAAAGACAAGCATTTTCACTCCATCTGGCATATTATTATTACAGTTACAGATTTGGCATGTGAAGCTTCACAGGTATTGCCCATATGGGCAAAGCTCATTTCTTTTTGTGTTTAGGACACATACCCTTCCCATTTCAAATTCTCGACAGGCCATTACAATAATCTGAAAAGAAAAGAAAGATGCTGCAAGTTAGATGTTTTCAGATCATGTAACTTAAAACTACACCTCACCACTTGCTTCTATCGGGCAGATACTGATACACTCTAAGTGGTTACTACAGAAGAAACCAATTATTAATAATATTTTCTTTCCTGCAAACTCATGCTCTTTTAATTCTAAAATAGCAACCAAGTTTCATCCTTCACCAAATCTCTACATCACCAATACAACACTTTAAGGCTACTTAACTCAAATACACTGTAATCCAGCACAAATACCTTACTTATTCAGACTGACTGTAAATTCTAAATTTATAAAAATATGGAATAATTTGCCAACTGGAAGAAACATAGCTATATTTGCTTAAAGTCGCATAGAACACATAAAATATGAGCACCCCCCGCACCCAAAAAACCCAACCATCAATGAAATTTCTTAGGTGAAGCTATTTCAGATATATTACCGTGAGTAGCACAATAGAAACGCACCAACAGGTAAGCTATTTTTTACAGTAAGTAACCATGACTTAAATGTCAAACAAAAGAAACCCCCCAAAAATTTCACAAATAATTTGTCAAACATACCCAATTTCCACAAGTATTTAAAAGTTAATTTCTGACAATAACTGTTTAAACAGATGTAGGATATATAAGCCATAAGTAACCCAAAATTAGCATAAAAAGAAAGATAGGTAGCTTGGGGTTTTTTTTGTTTCACCTGCTGGCTCTGTATTTGATTTTGTCAGTCTACATTAAGCTAGAATTGTATGGTCTCCTACAGGACAGGCGTAACCAGGCAAGAACCTATTCATAAATATGAAGGACTTAACATTCATTCAAATAAAATTATTGCTTTGAATTTACATTATTACACTGAATAAATAATATTAATGCTAATTAACTACAAAAAGCAAGATTTGGGAAGCAAATAATCTGAATCATTGTCAATATTTTGATAATAATAGCCAGCTCAGACAAAAATACAATCACAGTGCCATGAAATAAGGTAACACCAAATTTTTCCATAGGTACTTACAGCAACGTTGTATTCCCATATCATCCTCCAGAAGTCGATGACTGTATTGGCTAAAGGTCCCTGGGTAGCAACATACGCTTTTGGCCCATGTACTCCCTGGAATTGCACAAAGGAACCAGTAATGTTTATAGAGAACATTTCTCCACACTGAATAAGAAATGGTTTTGGGTTATAATCGTGTAAAATTAGAATATCCTTTTTTATATATAACAGGAAGGGTGAATGTGAAACATGAGTCCTGATTACATTAGTGGGAATTCAGCTGGTGATCTCAAGGGAGCCCAAGATTACAACAGCAACAGTACTGCCAAAGACTGTCACAGGAAATAAGTTTCTGTATGTTCAGATTCTGAAGATTCCCTTGAAGTCTGCATTTTCTTTGTTATTCTAACATTCAGTGATGAAAAACTGAAAATCTTTCTGCAAAAAAGCATCCTTCTGAAGAAATTTAGAGTTTCTTCCTCCCTGTAGAACATCTCAAAAATACAAAATTTTAAATTTGTTTTATATAGATCTTCAATACATTAATATTCAGCTTTTCAACCCTAAATGTTCATGCAGGGAGATTTACAGGAAAAGCTGTTTCTGAAAAATAAACACTGTGTAGAAGCAGCATCAGAATAAAGCTACAAAGACAGCTCAAGATATTAATACTTTGAAACAAAACAGTAACCAGCTTTTAGTCAAACTCCGGCTTCTCTTTCAGAATGGTAGATATAATTCCATTACCACACTTCTTCCATGAACAGGGTAAAAACATGCACAATTTGTCAAACACCTCATTAATGATCCCTAAAAACATCACCCGTTAAAACAACTCTGCACTTGAATTTTCCTATGGTATAAATCTCCAATTCACTTGCCTGCCCCTTTAAAATGAAGTATTTTACTTTATATTTCCACCTAAGAGTAAAATAAAAGCTTTAAAACTTGTGTTATGGCACCATGTTTGCAAATTTATTCAAGTCATAATAAAAGAATATCTTCCCTCACAGCTTTAAAGTCTTATGTTAGACTATAATATTAAAACCGCACTGACATGAAAAAAAAGCTTAAAAAGAATTGAAGAACTGTTAAACTAGTACCACATACCTTAATAAAGTTTGCATTGATGTAGTCTGAATCTTGTGGGGGAGTTTTTAAGGTCAGTTTAACCCGGCTGTGATCAACTAAAAAAAACCAGACAAGATATTTTTTTGAACAAGGATTACAACACATGTAAATCAATATGCAACAGTAAATATAATATATACAGTACATTAAAGAACATTTCCCAAAGAGAAGTCATACAAACAAGTCAGCACATTTAACTCATGGGTAAACCAACTCAGGTAGAGATAAGCAGAGTAGCTCCTACTGCTGTGTGCTCCTCATGCTCAAGTTCACAGGGTACCACCTCCTGGAATTCCAAGAGCAATTCATTACAAACAGGCAAAATACAATTAACCAGAAGCCTTCGAAACTGCAGCTCCACAACATTAACACGGATCACGGTGCTCAGATTTAAGGCACACTTAGGGAAAGAAGGGAGAATGAAACACCAGTGCACAGTTAAAGCAGCTGGCAGCTCTTCAAGTCTCTGCCAAGGAGGACTCCACCAGGTATTACCACAGGAAACAGGCACCAGTGTTTATTGTTCAGGCACAGACTGACCCCTTCCCCCAAACCCTGGGCTAGGCTCTTTACTGGAGCGCTTCTGAACTAGAAAACAGCAGATTCCTTCATCTAGGGGGCTTTGGACATGTCAAGTTTCTGCCTCAAACATCACTGACTGTCTCAGAGAAAGCTTCTCATAAAAATACCACATCTTTGGAGACCAAAATCCTCAGCAATCTAAAAATAGCTTTATTACTTGTTGACAGAATAAACTAAACATTTTGGTATTCTTTTTGGCATTAAAAAAAATGCATCTTTAATACAACAACAACAACTTGAGTGTTACTAAAATGTGTAGGTGGTTGGCACGTTTGCCATTCCTTCCAGCTCTTGTTGATAGCAACACTTATTAGCCATCATATACAAATTCTTCAAACTATCTCTACAACAGAGGCTCTTTTAGTTGGAAATCCATTACAGAAAAGAAATTATCTTTAAATGGGGTAACAGAAGTATCTGCAGAAACAGCAGCTGCTTGAGCAATTTGTTACTTTCTGCTCCCAGGGTCAATTCCTCAACCACAGAACAGCTGCTAAACATTTGATTAGACCAAAATTCAAGAAAAAGACAAAGAACAAATATATTTCAAAAGAGAAAATATGGTTAGTTGGGTTTTTTGTTTTGTCAAAACATCACTGATAATACAACAGGAAACCATGCCCACAAGAAGTAAATGCTAAGAATTATTTATGTACAGAAAGCTCCTCCAAAAAGCTTGCAAAATGGTGAAATTTTTCTGCCAGAGTCCTCAAAACATGCAAAAAAATATTTGTGTTACTATGTAATGCTTCTTAAAAAAGCACAAGTGTAAATTATAAGACTTTTAGATCACCAAATCTAAAGACAACACACTCATATAATGGCCTGGAAAAACCCTTAAAACTCATTGCACTGTGTTAAACTCTGATACCTAGATGGTAAAAGCAAGAACACCCTCTAAGCATGCAATGGTGTAATGAACTTTATACTAAAAGCTGCTTTTAAGTGGCAGAGCAGACTAATTAAAGTAGCAGGCTAACGAGGGATCCTATCTTCCCAGTACATTAGATCCAAAATTCTAGAGCAGTTTCCAAATGTCAACATTTTCAGCCTGTCTCTGTGTGCCACAGCTCATCTGTTACAGAGTTTAAGGTCTGGAATAGAATTCCCTCAAAAAAATCCACTGCAGTTCTCAGCTTCTGAAGATGAAGTGCTTGTTTATTGTGATATAACTGAAGGGCTCAGTTCCCAATAACTAATTGGTTCTTCAGGTGACCAGAGAACACCGTGCTGCATTTAACTACCATTTAGGATGGCTTAGTAAACTGTAACGGGAACATGCATCTTTGACTCTGCAGCCAGTGTTGAGTTAGTGCTGAGGTACTGATCTCCCTGGCAGCAGTAACAATTTCTGATAAATACAGCACTCATCTCTGGTTAAGTTACACATGCACATTCTTTGCTGGATATACTAGAGATAGGCAATGATACTTTGCCTTTCTCCTGGTTCTTCTCATTTCAAGCTGGTCTCCCATCACTTCATTGCTGGGGCCTTTGAATGTTTGACACATTCACTTAAACTGAAAATATACCTTCAGTTTGCCTCAATGTCAGCTTTGAAGTTCGCTCCTTTCCCCACTGTGAGCTTCGTTCCCTTCCAGCCCCAGTGACGCAGGTTTTATTTCCATGCAGATGGCAGATGTGCTCATCTACTGCTGTAGCTGCAGCCATCCCCTGCTGCAGCAGTACTGTCTCCCCAGCTCAGCCTGGCTGCCACCAAGATTTCACCATATTGTTCATGATCTACCAAAATGCCAGGACATTGGTAAAAAGATGACAATAACAACCTCCTCTCTCTTTTTCCCTCCATCTATTAAACATTTCCTCCCAACTAATAAGCAGAGTAAAATGTACCTGTTGCTAACCTTCTGGGACAAGAGAAGTGGCATTTGTCAGAAGACTGCCTTTTAATCTCACTGTCAGCTCTTCAGATCAAGAAGCACAGTGAGAGCTTCTGAAATACATGGCCTCAGGAGCTACACAAAGTGAGTGTATAACAGACAGTCTTGTCATTTCAGATCACTGATCTATAATATCCACATTTGTGGGCGTAATATCTAAATTGTGCTCTGACTCTTGCTTTCTGTGGACACACATGAAAAATAATTTCATTTGGACTCTAGCAAAATAGAAACCAAAGCTAATCCAGCACTGAAACTTCTCCAGTACCACCTGCAGGATACAAACAGGCAAAAAGAGACCTACTTTATTTCCAGCCAGGTTCCTTAAGGCTCCTTAAAATTTCACCTAGAGTTTATTCTGACATTTGTGTGTTTTCTACCATGAATAACATGCTTCTAAGGAAAACATGCTTTTAAGCACCCAGCAAAGTTCTCAGCTATTCTGAGGCAAAATGAAAGTGCTTGATATGGCTTCAGAAGGAGGACAAACTTATCTTCAGGTGATACCTCTTCTAATAAAATGGAAGAATACTCAGTTTACCTTCCAAGTTAAAAATAAAAATTTTAAGAATGTCATCTTTCAGCAAATTATCTCCAATTCTGCATTTCAGTAATAACTAAAAAGTAAAATTCAGAATATGTTAAGAATAACAAGCCTTTTCCTTTGTCTTCTGTTAACATGAAAATCAGACTTACACGGCAATATATCCTTGTATCTATTCTTTTTAACATTTTCTTCTTTTTCTCCAGTGGCTGTTGGGTAGATCTTCTCTGTTCTGTATTTTGTTGATAATCTTCTTAACCTCTGAAATAAAAGATTCATGTTATATTTTCAAGCCTCAAGATAAACATCACAAGATATTAGTTTCATTGATGAAGATGATCACTCAGGAAAAAAACCTCCTCTCTCCTTTTATAATGTTCACTACTATGAAGTTTAAACACCTAATTATCCAGTACTTTTAGCACATCAACAGTTTATACCCAGGCTGATGGCAGCTCTGTGCATCATGAGACATGGAACCTTGGAAAAGCCACTACAGCACCAGCATGGACTACGGCTGTGTTTTTCTTAGTGCATTGCCCTGTTGGGGAGCAACAACTGCATTAGAATTACCTGTGAGAAACAGAAACACCTCAGGACACCTGCAGGAACAGCACAGCATGGGCTGACTCAGGAACAGCTGGTACTTGGCTCTGAGGCACAAGGCTTCCAGCACTGACAACTGAACAGAAACCAAAATCCTACGTTTAACTGGTGCCAGCTCCAAACGCCCAACTCCTGTTGAGTTTCAAGCTCAAAGAAAGACGGTCCCTGTCTCTCAGGCACAAGCTATTTGCAATTAAGATGAGTGACAGGAGGTCTGCTGTATTCACAACAGAAAGTCATTTTCCCCCCCTCCATCTATTTCAAACCCTATAAACTTGAGAGAGTCAAAACCTCTAATAATAAAAACCAGACCCTGCCTTCCAGTAACCTAGGAAATAAAAGGAGCAATACAGCTTCCATCATCCCAAACAAGTTAAGCCTTTGCAACCTTAAAACTGGGGAAGAAGAGTAAAAGTTCCCATTGAAAAAAATAAATACAAGAGGAGCCAGCAGTGCTTGTTATTTTAGACTGTGTGGACAGTCAGATTTAAAAAGGGACACAAAGGAACTCAGAAATTTAACTCTGGTGGTTGCAAACCCTGCCATTCTGTCGACAATGACATAGTGGTGGTACGTAAGACTATTAATAGGAAGACTGACAGTAGCTTCAAACAAGTTTAGCATCTCCAGTGAGGGGGGTTCTGCACAGGTAGAAGGACAGACATCCTTCATGTTTCCCTCCCTCTATATTCAATGCATCATGATACACTTGAAGACTCAAAACATTCATGATTTTTGTTCTTTTGGGGGACAATGGGAGAGGCCTTTTGTCAGTTAAAAATGTAAATCTTGTTTGTCACTGACTATGCAATAACATAAAGGCAGAAGGGTGTAATGAAGAAGATCTGCTTGGAAAGCCAGTTTTAGCAGCCTTAGAAGAATTTATGAAAAAACACTTGGGACACTCACTGCATGTTTCAATTTAAAAAATGTTTTGGCAACTCAAGCCCTCCACTAATTCCTCCTAACCTATTATGCAAATGAGGCAACTAATTATGCATATTAGGTCCAGAATTGCCCTAGCCCCACCCTCAAACACAAGAAGAAAATCACATAAAACTTAGCATCTCTCTTACATAGAGAAAAACATTTTCATGAAATTTATATGGCTATGGTAAAAAAAATCAAATGACCTATGAAAATGTGGATAAAACATGTCATTAATTTAACTGAATAATAAACATCTAATAACCAGAAAAGTGACATCTGCAGAGCAAAAAGAAATGGCAAGGTAAGGAAGAAAAAGGCAAATCAAGTAGTACCAGTTTTCAATTTTTTTCGCTCTGCGAGGACTTCATCACAGATTAAATCACTGAACATCAAAAAGAGCAACAGAAGTAGCCTACAACATTTTTTTTCTTAAAATGAATTTTCTTGAGAAACTTGCAATATTAATCAATAAAGAAAAACAGTAAATATCTGGAGGTGTGATAGTAAGTACCTGACCACACAGTGATCAAGTTGCTAAATATTTAACCTGAAAGCATTGCGACAGTGAGGAACAGGAAGATTCAATTCTTAAAAAGACACAAACAGTTCCTGGAAGCCCCCATGCAGATTACACTCATCTTTGCAACACTGAAAACAAATTCACAGCACAACCTATACACACAGCAGGAGGGAAACCTGGTGTGTCACACCGACAGTCAAAAAATACCACTGCACATAGGAGACATTGTCCTATGGAACCTTGACCTTTCCTAAGTCAGAAAATGTCACTCGTGCTAAGACTGAACACAATCAGGAGTCTAGAAAGAGCAAAATGAATGCACATAATTTGGCTAAATCAGCTATGATCTGCAAGGCTGAGAAATAATTTTAAATAGGCTACAAACCTCCAGTTAAGGGGGGAAAAGCTAAGACCAACAATGATTCTTTCCCAGCACAGTCACTAATATGATTTTGTGTATGATTCCACAAGTCAACATGGTTGGGGGCTTCAATGGGTTTTTTCCTCCATCTGACCGATTTTTATGGGACAAGAGTCATGACACTGCTTAAAGGACATACAGAGAAAGACTACCTCTACAAACCATGACGAGAAGCAAAAGTTGTTTTACATGAGGAAGAACACACTCAAGGAAGACAAGTTAGGTATCAAAAAGTACCTTAGGAAGACGATCCTTTTTGCTTTAGCCCATTTAAAGGCATGCAAGAAAAAACACCTTCACCAATACAATTTGGACAAATTGTAAGCCAAAAAGGCTTGAGTAGTATCAACTTCCATTTTCCAGAAAGCAATGCTATGAGAATCCATCATAGCTTTCTTCCCTACATGATTCAATCTCCTATGCTCTGCAATCTGCTAAACAGACCAGAAAGTAGGATTAGCTTAGCCCAGCTTCAAGGCAAAGCCTGGAAATGAAATACAGGTTGATTTTAGTCCACATCTGTTCCCAAAATACTTCAGGATCCATGCTTTTAATGCGTGTTTGCCAGCTGTTCTGCGACATGAGTAATAGAAGATACCTAAGTACAGTCCTGAGAGCAATCAAAACGAATAAGGAACATTCTTTATGATTTACAGTATCTGCTACACAGAATAAGATCTGTTTCATGCTTTGGAAGAGGAAGAATTGACTAAAGAGTAAGGAAGGAATTTTAAAAACTGAACTTTGAAAAGACTACCATAGGAATGGGAAAGTGCCAGACTCAGCAGAGGATTCCGCCCCACAGGCAATAGAAAATTCCTGTAGAAGGCTATTGCAGTGTGCTCCCAGCCTGCTGTGGGATGCAAGGGATCCAGTGCTTCCTAGGTTACAGCCCAGAGTGACCAGGAGGAGGAGAATGCACTCAATAGCAGGACAGGGGTAATGATAGGGCAGAAGAGAAGAGAATTCTGCTCAGACTACACTAAGCTGACAAGACAGCCAGCAAGATCCGTCTCAGCCCGGCTTCATGCTAATTCTTAATAACTGCCTACAGGACAAAGCAGCACTCACTGGGGTGCAGCCAGTAAACTGCCAAAATGCTTCCCTGAATATTCAGATGCCAAGAGCAGGGACGTGGGACATCCAGCCTGATGCCTCTGCAGACGACACCGGGTGCTTCCGTGACACTCACCTGTCAGTGGGACTGCTACTTTGGTACCACAAAACCCTCACTGGTATGCTCTTTTAAGAACAAAATGGTCGAAGGGTAAGTATGATGAGCCATAAATATCCACTTTCAGAACTACATTCACAGGGCCTTTAGTTCCACTCATTAGAAAAGCTCAATTTTAATTCTGCTTATTCATTGTGTGACAGAAGTGGTTTGTGGGGTGGTGACAAACACCACATGTGACAGTGGGGAGATGAGTCTTCGAAACAATTTAAGTTTCAGAAACACACTTCCAACTTCCACAGTGGTTTTACAATCTGTACTACAAATCTTCTTCTGAGTTTTTACTAAAAGACAGAGCAGCTTTTCAAACCCAACTTGTGGAATCCTACCATATTAAGAACAACTTTGTTCAATCGATTCAGGAAATACAGATCTTGGACTTGCATTGTCAGTTTATTTATTTATTTATTTAACACTTTAGAAAGCCTGTAAAGACACAATGCCTAATATCATAGAAGTGCTGTTTGTAGATTAAAAAAAGCATTTATATAGCCTAGTGAAATTTCAAGAACTCACTTCAATAGCAGAAACTTTGTTTAAGATACAGAAGTTCCTTTGACTCCTTTCCAGGCTTTCTTTCAAGAAGAACATGACAAATATTTCACCAGAGTTTCTGTTATCTCAAGTCCTCAAACCGCCTCCTAAGCCTTGTCTGACATTTCTAATTGGCAAAACAAGAGATAATACAGCAGAAATGTTCTCTTTACTCTCCTTTCTGACCATTCCCGAGGAGCAGGACATACCAGAGTGCCAGATGCCAGCTACTACAGAATTCCAGGACACCCACTTGCCATGTGACAACAGGCCACAGAACCAGGCTCAGGAACCTCTACACAGCCAGCTCTGGCAGTGGTCTCCTGACATTGTGCCAGTCACACAGGAACATATTTTGTTTTGCAAAATTTACCTACGTGCATTAAGAAATACTCAAAGAAACAAACAATTAAACAAAAGCTACCATAAAAGTTACCTTAAAAATCAGAGCATGAAAGATGCTAGGAAACACTTAAAAAATGTTGTATTAATGCACTCATTTCATTAAATAAGACAGCTATTTCTATTATAAGGTGGACATTGCATTTTTCTTACTAACATGAGGAGAAGAAAAACACAAGAATTATGTGCAACTCTGGTCTCATTCAAATAATTTAGATAAACCCTGCTAGGACAGAATACATTCCCTAGTGAGAATACAGTGAGAAAAATGTACCTGTATGGAGCAATGTGAACCAAACTACCACAAAAATGTCAAAATTACTATCTTCTAGTTATCTATAGTCAGATTACCCAGGTTTCAGGTTCTGTACCTATGCACAAAGAAATGCCAGAGATGCCTTTGGTGACAGTTCAATGCAGACTTTGATATCACTGCTCAAATGGGACTCTGACTTCCTAAAACTGCTTTGGTTCCAGAAGTGTTATAGCTTCAAGTCCTTGCAAATCCAACTGGAGTTTTCCTATGCCACTTTCCCATCCGTGAGGTCTCTGGGAAACACCAAGACTAGTTGATGGAAGTAAACTCAGGTGGGGAACGGACTATTCAGTAGTGCCTGTGCAGCTCCGGGTTGCAACAGCAAGGAATAAATGAACACCACTTGGTCTTAGGAGTATTTGTAAAACAGCATACACTTGTGACCCATGTCAATATTTCCTCATTCATTCCTGTCAGCTTTCACACAGCAGTTGTTTCCCAGAATTCCTAGCCCTCATGAAGGAGGGAAAAAGCCTTCCCAAACACTAGTCAGATATAAACAATGAAAGGAGAATGATTTGGTTTTGTAAAACTTCACTGTACCTCAACATTCACAACTGGCTTTGGCTGCTAAAGAATCAGGCCAGCAGTCTGCACTGGACCTATATCTCTGAAAGGAGACTGCACGCTCAGCTGATAGAAGGAGGAGTTTTCATTGCCTTGGCATTCTCTTCCAGCAACACCTGCTAACAACACCCTCGAGCTCTATCTAAGGTGCTCCAAGGGAATCTCTGCTGAAGTGATTAACAGACAAGCCTTCTAACTACACTCCCTTGGGAGCTCTGTCTTCAGCATTTCATAGCAGGGCAATGATGAGGTCAAAAACCCCCACTGCATTCCAGGAAGCTTGTGGGAACCATGTAAAAGAAAAATTCCTCCAAAACTACCCAGACAACTGAAAACAGCATCATTTCAGTATTAGATTGTATAGTGTATTCTATACAGGAGTTGGACATCAAAGATCCTTGTGGGTCCCTTCCAGCTCAGGACATTCTATGATTTTACAACATCTTAACTCTCTGATAGTTTCTCAGGAAAGAGGTGAATTCATGTTACTGCATTAACTGGAGATTTCTATCCCATAAAGAAGTATTAGTCCATGAAGACAATGCTGGAATATCCTCATGCAGAGAAGGCAAAATGATAATACTGCAAGCAGCCTACTAAGGAGTACATTCAACTTTCTTCAGTATCACATTAAAACCAGAAACAGGTAAAAAACTCAAACCAGCAGCTTACTCTCCAGAATTCGGTATTGTCAGAGTAAAACCAACATTTCCCATCTTTCCAAACCCATATTTTCCCTAAGAAAAACGTTAGAATCAGACACATCTCCCACACTGTTAATAACTAAAGATAGCTTTACGCAGACACTATCAAAATGTGGGCTGACTGCTTCAAAAGTCTCCTTTCCTCTCCCTCATTTCTAAAACCATTTTTATTCTATCTGCATGTTAATCCTAGTCTAAACTAGCGGTACTATCAATTACAGTTGCAGCTAATTTATGTTCAACATAATAGTTAAGCCACCTACCTACTGCCAGTTTTACAAGGCTGGAGAAGACTAAGTAGATCTGTGGTTTGGCCACAAGAAAGGAAATAATGGAGCAAGGCAGAACATTAAATTACTAAAGCATAATCTGGTTTTAGCTAGTAGGTTACTAATGTGCTGAGATATTTTGGCAAGTCCTGCACACACTCATTGAGAATTGGGATTATAACTTCCCATCTCTGAACCACACTATTTCCTCAGCACACTCACATTACTGCAGTGACTACTGTGAACACATTACAACAAGTGAAAACATGCTGGACAATGAAACACTAACAGTTCTTTATAGACTGTGAGTGAAGAACATGAAAATTTCTATTGGTATGAAAGCACACAATTAGAAAGTTGATTGCTTTGGACTCAAGTCTAAGAAGCACCTTGATGCAAAACCAGAAAAGGTTAACATTAGCACACACTACAAATAACAGGTTTCTTAACACTGTTAGAGTAATTCCAGAACAATTGTTGATAATTCATAACTGAAATAAGCCTCAGATTTTTTTACAATAAGATGATTTTCTGTCTTCATTATATAAACCCAACAGCATATGGAAGCAAAGCACTTAGAGAAACAAAGAAATAAAAGTCACAAACCAGGGAACCCCCTTGTTTAAAATCATACTTTCCAAGTTACTGGATTCATTTTCCTCTTATTCCTTCAGTATTAGGCTTTATACATGCTGACAGCACAAGTATATTAAAAGCATCACATTTAATCTTGATTTAAAACAAAAAATGGTTATAGATCTAGGTAAAGCTCTTTTCAAGAGCCACTCCGACTTATCCAGAAGGTGACCACACTACAGTCCACTCTATCTAGACAGTCTATCTCAGACTCTGTCTCTGAAGTCAATCAGATTTTGACAATGCTGGATATGATACTGTCAGTGCAACATCTGAGTGAAGACTTCTGCAGACCATGTCCTTCACCCAAAACAGAGATGAAGTAGATACATGTCCTTGTCTCCTTTACACACACCAGAGTTACTTCACAACCCAACGCCTCTGATGTACCAGGAACAGATACCAAGTAACAAGGTCCCCAGCACCAGCCCGTGGAATCCCAGAAAATTATCTAAAGGCAAGTTGAGACTTTTTCCACAAAGAACACCCCAAAGGCAAGAGGTTTTATTCCAGGTCAACCAGGCATCTGAAGGGAACACAAGCCATATTTTTTCATGGCCACAGGAGGGGCTGGAGCAGTCACTGTTTGTGACAGCTTTGTGGCTTTTCAGCTTCAGTGCTCCTGTCTCAACCAACATGACATCCTGAACGGGCCAAAAGCACCCTGTGACAAGCACTCACAGGAAAACCCGCATATAAAATACACGTGAGGTACAACTCATGTCAATAAACAGCATGAGGATCTACATAAGTACTAGCCTCTGTCCTTGAACAATATTGAGGTTTTTTAACCATATCAATTCTCCCTGAAATATTTCATCATCTGTCACCACCTATTACTCCCCACAGTCTTTACCATTCCCTTGCCTGCAACTTCACCGTAGGTGGCATGAAGCATTAAGATCCATGGAGAATGTATCTTGCTTTTGTTTCTGCCCAGCGCAAAAGAAAAGGGGGGGAAGTAACCCAAATTCTCCTCCCTCTTCCTTCACAAGATGCAAAACGCTTCCTCTTTTCCCACGCCTTGGAACACATTTCCTTGAGGTCAGTGTTTGTTTTCCAAGCAATTCATACAAGGTGGAGGGAAAAAAAAAAAGGCACCACAACTGAAACAGGAAACACTGAGCTTTCACTCCAACAGAAGGAAAGTAGAATTTCCTACCTGCTAGTCTCCTGCTACCAAAGCTGCCTCAAATAAAGGCACAGGAGAATAGTCTTAGAGCCTTATTAAAACCTTATTTAAGCCTTTTAATAAATCTGCACACACACACACCCCCTCCCTCAAAAAAGGTCTGCCATTGCTGTTATGTCCTGCTAAGGACAAGGTTTTCAGCCACGTCTTGCCAATTTCTCTGAAACAGATCCTGCCCTGTAAGACTTTCACCGAGAATGACTTTAAGCTGAAAAGCTGGAGCCTAACTGCCCTGGGTAAAAAGCAGAGCTGTCTGTGGAGTCAAGAAACACTCCAACAGCAACCTGGTTTTGAGGTCGCCAAATTACCCTGCTGAAACATCTCTATAGCTCAAAGGTGCTGTTCCTTTCAGGGACATCCTTTGGCAAGCAATTGAATTGCTATTCAATGACATGTGTTCAGTGTTAAATATACAATTCTAATAAAAACACACCAATTTTATCTTTCCCCAGAAGCTGAACTCTTTTTTTTTGAAGCAAGCTTGAACCTTGTATAGAAACACAGCATCTTTAGAGACTTGCAGCAGTTTAGAACCCCCACTACTCACCAGGTAAAGGTAGGATACAGCTAATAGAGTTATGCTAGCTCATGATTGGCAAGTAAAACCGCCACTGTCTAATAAATAAAAATAAGAAAACTTTTGACAAGCAGTGAATCAGTACTTCCATGCAGCAAAACATACACAGCGTATATAGAAGGGAGTGTAAAAAAAAGATAAGATAGCAAATAAAAGATACATTTCTACTATCTGGAGCAAATACACTTATGACTATTTTCACTCTTTCTTTGAGGCTGTGTTTGGAAGCCAAGGAATGTGCTAGTTATAAAGAGGCCATTTATGATAGAGTTCAATAGCATTTTAAGAGCTAGAAAGAAATAGCCTCATTAAAGTGACAAACTTGTACTAAGATTTCAACTGTAATAACCCTAGCTAATAACCAGCACAATATTTATGGAGAGACAAAGGCATTTTGTGTTGGAATCATTTATATTTGCAGTATCTGTCAATTTTTGCCTAACAAATTTGTCCCCAACAATTCAGAAGCACACACCTTCCAAGCATAATTCTGGTTTCACAAAGACATAGGACAGGGAACCCAATGGCCAAGAAAATTCTCATAATTCTGGCAGAAAGAGTTATAAAGCAAGTATTGAAATGAAACTAAAGCAGTAATGGCTAGTACAGGAACAATAAATCCAGACAACCAATTACTCCCACACATGACTTTAGATTATTTCTCTCCATTAAAGCTCTTGCTTTAATGGCTAAACATTCAAGTAGCACTGCTAAATGTTCAAATGCTTGAACGATATGAACTCTACCGTTTAATTTGTTTCTGCTGAATTAAAGAAAAGGTCCTCAAATCTTCTCCATACATGCTATATTGTATGCAATTGTCTCCTACAAAAGTAACACAGCCATCTACAGAGTACTACCACTAAGAGTACCTATTAGAGTATTAATATAGTATTACACTCAAGGAGAATGTTTCTTACTTTCCTCATATTTTATTCAATAACCACTTCAAGAACAGGAAAAGGCTGTGGTGCTTCTCCAACATAACCATTTATTGACATACCATTAACACTCCGAATTCCATGGTAACCTCAATCCCATGTATTCTCAGGCCATGCCAATCCCAAAGTGGCTACAAAAGAAACAATTGTCTCTTTGGCAGGCCCCCTGTATCTTGACAAGATACAAATACAATATTGCAACGAAGTTACCAGAAAGTAAATGAAAACACTGTTTTAATCAAACTGTTTGAAGTTTAATCTTTAAAAAATCATGAACATTTTGGAGGAAATTTTTAATTCTGAAGACTCAGAAAAGTTTGTACCTAAAGGGCCAAGTAAAAGATATTCAGTGTACATCTTCTTAAAACCAGTGTTGAAAACCTATACCACCATGCACCTCACACTTCCAAAATAAAGCCTTTCTATAAATTTTATTCTGTACATCAAAACTGCACTTCAGATTTTAAATTATTTTACAAATAGTTGCAGGATGCCTTTTTTACATTTATAATGCAATTATTTCTGCAATTTTTATATCTTGAAGAGCAAAGAAAAAATTACCTCATATGAAGTATATACTCAATCACCTAAAGGTTTTAAGTACCCCACAACTTAAATTTCTTACGCAGCTAATGTGCAAAATACAGTCCTTCTACAGTGCCACATTTCAACAAATAGAAAGGTCCTCAAGTCAATTGGTAGAATGAATCTGATTCAGACAAGGGCCTTGTCAATCAAGCTGCTGATAAATTTAAAATAAACCTCAGCTGCCATGGCTTAAAACAGATTAATATTTACAATCCAGAATGTACAAGTTGATAGTTTGTTTGGTAAACAATAGCACAGGGTTTTTATCTGATACACAAACAACTTTATTCATCACCTCCGGGTTCTGGATGACAGATTTACTTTCAGGTATTTCAGAAACGCACAGGAACACCTTCAGATCCCACCTCAAGATCTTTATCTACAATTCTCATCTATGTGGAATACGTGACTCCACTTCCTTTCTTGGAAAATGAAGCTATTCCGATCCGAGTTTCAAATAAGAATTTGATATGGTGCCAATTCAAAAGAAGAGTATGTGAATTTCTACAGGAATTCAGTTGAGACTAGTCTCTTTAGTTTGTTTTTACAAGGAAAAAAAAAAAAATTCCTCTGACAGAAGGGATCTCACAAGCTGAGTTTCTCAAAAAAACTTCCCAGACCAAGCAGGCATTTTCCTTCATGACCTCTCCAGCAAAGCAGTGCACACTAACAAACATTTGATGACAAACCAGAAGACAGTAAGAGATGAAGTTGGGAATATAACATTAATCAAGAGAACCAACTTTCAGGGTACAAGAAAAAAGAATAAAGCCCAAAAATGCAAAATAAAGTTGTACACTAGAAGTTATAATGAAGGAAACACAAATGCATATCACAAATAACTAAATGACAATGCAAGTGTTATAGAAGTCACCAAGGAAAAAAAAGAATAGTTACTGATAACCTGTGTTTGGTAGAAAGTCCAGTATGCTGGGAAGCTACAGATGAGACAATATAAATTCTCAACAGACAACAGGACATATAATAAAATAGTTTTTCTTCTCAATTAACATAATAGGTTATGTTAATGCTGTGATTCTTCTGTTTTGATGGACTGTATGTTCTTAATTTTCTTTCTGGTCTGAAATTAGTAAAACTAATTCAACTTGAAATTAATGAAATTTTCCTCTTAGGAAAGAACCATTCATGTTCTACTATTGTTTGCATTGCCTAAGTGCACACAAAAAGTGTTAGTAGCTTTTACATTCATTTTCTGGTACTTCATATAAAACATGAATTCTTTTTATGGCAATGGTTTGGGTTGTAATAGTCTGATTTTATTTGGGGATACAGTCCAAGTAACCAAAGAAGGCTAGCAAATATTAGCATCCTGAGCAATGTCAGCCTATACTTTCTGTGATTCTTGTACCATTAAAGGAGCCTGAAAGGCTTTTTTTTAACTCCTAATTTAAGTTCCTTGAAACTGTTTCATTTTAACCCCATTTACAAAGTTACCAGATGGTCAACAAATCCGGACCCAGTACATTATTGTTTAATGAGCACTAATGCAGAATAGTTAAAACACTTGAGAGATCAAACAATAATCTGCAGCAATACTTAAGCATGGTGTCTCCTGCTGTCAAGCTTTAGGCAGTGTTTATTTTCTCTGATAAAGAAATGTGGATTTTATTACTTTGGAAATAAAATGTCTATTTTTGCCTTTAAAGAAATACTAACATTTTGATGAGTATTTTCAGAAAGTTTGATTTCTAAGCACTGTTCTCTGCTTAGGAACATTCCTGGAAAACCTGTGGTTTTGTTAAAACTTCTCCTGCTACTTGGTTCCCAGTTGAACTAACAGATGTCCAGGATGAGCTGCAAGGCAGCTATTAGGCAATTATTGGGCTTCAGGTTTCACGGAAAGAACAGGCACAGAACTGAAGGCAGCTTAGAGGCACCGTCTGTCTCAGAGGTCAGAAGCTGGAACCCCACTGAGAGCTGTGGTTGTTCAGCCTGGAGAGGAGATGGCTCCGAGGAGACCTTAGAGCAGCCAACAAGAGAGATGGAGAGGGACTTCTTCCAAGGACACGTAGCCACAGGACATGGGGAATGGCTTCAAACCAAGAGAGGGCAGGTTTAGCTTAGATATTAGGAGAGAATGCTTCACTATGAGGGTGGTGAGACACTGGAACAGGTTGCCCATGAAAGCTGTGGGTGCCCCATCCTTGGAAGTGCTCAGTGCCAGGCTGGGTGGGGTTTTGAGCCAGATGTCCCCGCCCATGGCAGGGCCATTGGAATTAGATGATCTTTAAGGTCCTTTCCAATCCAAACCACTTTATGATTCTATGATTTGCCTCTTGCTGTGCTCCACAGGTAACTTACATTCTTCACAGGCTGGGAGGACAACTGGGCAATGCCATAACTGGAATCATTTTATTACAAACAACTGAGGCTCATGTGCAGGTGACTTGAAGGAACAAAAAAACCCCCAAAAACATAACAACAAAACACAACTACTTTGACTGCACAAACTTGACTCCTTAAACTCCAGAAGTTACATAAAAAATTAACTAGGCTTTTTCTTTTTTTCCTTCCTCCTAACAACCCCAAGGATCTAAATGAAAGAAAAATAAGGTAAAAGTTTAGAAGAAAGATGGCCACTAAGCAGCAGTTCCCTTGCCCTGTGTCAGTGGAACCCATCCACTAGATGTCAGTGTCCTCTTGGGCAGAGGAAAACCTCGGATCCCAACGGAAACAGGGCAGCTGGCAGTCCTTGGTTATCAGGCCAACTGCACAGGAGGAAATTCTTATAAAGCATCCCTGGGCCACAACAGAAGCAGCCAGTAACAGCAGCATTGGTGGGTAAGAGACACAGAACAAATACAGCCCTAGACACAAAGCTTAGCCAAAAGGGTTAAGAAGCTCATGACTAAGAACTCTTTCGTGCAACATTTCTGATTAAAAGAACACCACATTTTTCAGTAGGATGATGAACATGGGTGTTAAAAAGACTGAAACATAAACATATTTCCGTTTCCTATTTCCTGAAATACCCCAAAACACTAACCAACGTTTTTGGACAAAAAAAAAAAGAAAAAAGACACAAGAATGGGTTCTTCCTCTACTGAAATATAAATCAGGCTTGAAGAGGCTTAGACTCAAAAGCTGTAATGTAGATTATTACAGCACAGTGTGAAATCCTCTGTGATAGGCATGGAACACCACACCCTAAATAAAGGGCAGAGCTGAAGTCAAAGTTCGGGCACATTATGTGCCTGCTGTCAGAAGAAATGGGTGAGTCTTTCTATTCACCTGCACTACATCTAGATGTTAAGGCAAACTATAAGTTTTGAATAGAATATTTCAGTTAGAAGAGACTTAAAATTATCATCTAGTCCGGCTGCCTGACCTCTTCAAGGGTATCTAAATTTGAGTCTAAAAGGAGAATACTGATATAAAAGGAATCAAACTTGACTGCAGGACCACATACTTGCAAAATAATGCCACCCCTACAAATTATGTTGGGCTGATGAGCAAGGGCATGCCAGAGGGGAAGCAGCATCATGCATTACAAAAGAAGATAGGCAAACAAAGAAGGTGAGAAAAAGCAAGCCAAGTTTCTATAATATATTTTAATGCACGCAGGATTGTATGAAACCTGTACAATCAAGGAAATGATCAATGTAGCTGTAGCACACATAAGAAACCTCTTGGTTCTTGTGGAGGAGACTGGGAAGGCTATGAAGTTGAAAAATAAGCAATTAAGTATTTCAGGGGAGTATGAAGTACAGATTTCTTTCTTTCTGAAGATACTGGATCAGTTTGCCAGAGAATCTTTCACTCGATTCCCCAGCAAGAAAAACACCTTGAAGCCAATTTGAACAAGCACAGGACCTGGCTAAAGACACATCCTGAAGAACCACTTATAGTTACTGCACGCTTACATCTGTTATGCTTGCCAGACAGGAAAAGGCTAAAAAATAAAATTCACCACAACTTTTTCCTTTAGAAATAAGAACTTTAAAAAAAAAAGAAAATGAGGAAGTTGAATGAAAGGAAATTATACAGAACTAAAAGAGTAGAACATTTGCAAGCAGTCCTGGGCCTGTTGAAACATGCAACATGCCAGGTAGCAGCACCTGCCACTGTCCTGACCAGGGATGGGCTCTGGTGTCCTGTGCTCATCACCCTGCTGCTACTGTGGACACAGCCTGAGCTTCTGCTCAGAATCTGCCATTGAGAAAGGCTGGCAGGATGGCTCCATTTCATCCCTGACATTCTCACAGTATCTACCAGTCAGAATAAAGTATTAGACTAGGAGCACATTTGATTTGACACATTACATCATTTTAATACTTTGAAAAAACTGAAAAGTATCATATGATCCTAAAATCTATCTCCTTATCTTTCGCCCCCATTACTAATACACCGATTGTACCATGCACAGCAGATTGCATTGCACTGCCTGAAAAGAACAAAAAAAAAAATCTCATTCATGCTATTATTTTCTTCCAACCATCACAACTGCAGTTATGATCACTTGAACTGTTGATTTTTTTTATAACCAAGTTATTTTAAGGGACTGTCTGCCTTCTACTCAGATCCTATTTGCCCATGCAAGTCTAAGATAGTTTTACCCTTTTGCTCTTATGCTGCAAATCCAAAGAAATCTCAAGAAAATTGCCCTCAATACAGAAATAACTCCGGGTTTTATTTCCCATGTGCATATATGCCCTACAATAACACTGCGGTAGCTGGTCCATCTCTTTCCAAGATAATTGTTTTGATAATTTTAATGAACAAGAAGTTCTTGAGAACAGCAAAAAAGGCAACAAGGGAAACATCCCGGCCAAATTCCAACTCCTCAGCATTTCCTGTAAGCCTTACTCACATCACATCTTCATCCACCTTGCTAACACTACTGGCTGGTCACTTATAGTTGCACTCAGCACCAACACAACTGATCTGTAGATTCATCTCCTCATCTTCTTTCCCAATTATGAATATACCTATTGTGTATAAGTAGCAGACTCTAATTTCAACAGCACTAAAAAAAACTCACACACCCCACACCTCCCCCCTAAAAAACCTAAAAATGTTTATCAAAAAAAGAGATCTTTTCCAGGCAGCACAAAACAATCATATTCACATTACTCTATAGTACCAAACACCATAACTATTAATGCTCAACTAATTGACTGTGTTCAAATAACAAACCCATCACCTCAGCACTCAAGTAGCCTTTAGAAAGCAATACTTCTTTTGTGGTTTATTGATTCTGATTTCATTATTATTAATTATGTACCTAAAAGTTTAGATACCATCCAAACCCTGTAAATTACAAATGCTGAAGGCTTAGTAACATCGAATGGAAATCACAGGTTTCTTATTTTAAGAAATCATCAAAAAAAAAAGGGAAAAGCAGCTAAAGTAGATTCTAGGCTTTTCTATATTGTAGAAAATGGCAAGTTACCACCTTGGATACAATTCTAAGGCATACTTCAGATTTTAAAGAAGTTTCCCTCTAGCTAAAACCATAAATGTATAAACCGCTATTTATCTGCTTCCTTCCACCATGAATTGCAGAAGCTAACAAATGGAATACAGGAAAGATAGGTTTTCATGATCTACATGCTTGTAAGATAACAACAGAGGGGTTTCTTTCTTTATAACTTTGGGATTCTTTAAGTTTGTATGAGCCATGCTTCATTAATGCAAGTCTGTTCAGCTTCTGGTGCAATGAACTGACACGAGAACAGAGTTCCATTCCCACCCTACATACGAGGGTCAGCTGGTTTGTTTTTCCTGTATCAGAAGCAATAGTTAACATCAATGACAACAGCTAATTATATGGTGAGATTTTCTCTAACAGTGGCATCAAGTTTTAACAGTTTTCCACCTCTTAGCTTTTTACTCCAATTATGTTGTTTTAATCTTATTCCCTAAGCCATTAATCTCCCATTGTCATTCCTTCCTCATCTCAGAGTAAATGCTGCCTGTACAGTAACTTGCTAGGGACACTGGCTGCAGCCCACACTTGCCCACCTAGGAACAAGAAAGCTTCTCAGCACTCAGTCAAGTATTCCTCTTTTCTCTGCTGACATACACATTAAAAAAGTTCTGAGCTGTGGTCAAATTCACACTCTAATTCTGGAAAACCAGAATCTATTTCAGCAAAGCCCCAGAACTCGCTATGTGACTCAGTGAGACACTGTCAGTGGGCGCTCTAGAAGAGCGGCGGCCGCTGGATCGGCATCACAAAGCCCCACTGCCTGCAGAGACCGGAGTCAGGCCTTGCTCGAGTGCAAAATGCTGGTGACAGCTCCTAGCACAAGCAGAACTTCTTCCACATTTTCACTGTCTCTTTCAACTCAGTACACTGCTCAACGTACATTACTCATGGAGAGAGCAGCAGGCTGCCAACCTGTACACAAATAAGCCATGAACACCTTTCCTGCTTTAGCTCAATAAAATGCAATACCATCTCCACAAACTCCTCTTTTTGAACAGCTTCCTCCCAACCTTTACTTTTCTCTGCTGCTGTCTCCATCAAAATGTTGTTTTACCTCCCTCAAGAAACATACACGTTATAGCATTTTACTGAGTATTGAACTTACATTTCCATTCTCTGAGAGCATAATTAGGTGTCATTTCTCCAATTTTAGATGTCCAATTTGTGAAACTACTGGTCACAGCTCTTCAGACTGACAAAATAAGTAGATAAAATACAGGAAATGAGGAAAGCTGCATTACCAGAGTTACTTCCTCCGATCTATCAAAGCCTCTCTCGAGAAGAGTTAGATAAGGAAGCACGGACTTTAAACTTCCACAAAGACAGCAAATACTAAACCAAAGTGAGTTTCTTTCCTATACAAAAAAAAAGAAAAAAAAAAAAAAGAGCAACTGGGAAAAATGAGACTACATAGCACTAAACAGGTTAAAAGGAACAAGTTGTATTGCTGCTAACAGCCATGGAAACTACATGCTTGACAGTACAGAAACAGGTGTGCCTTTAGTCAGAAAAACCCCAAACTTCTAAATTCCTATAGATGTTGAGAACTGCCTATTGCAGTGTTTCTAGATAGAAATTAGGCTAGATATTGCACGAAATTTGGAGCGGGGAGAAACAATGACCCTTTCCTAATATCAGAACTCCCTACACTTACTACTAGGAGAATTATTAAAGCACAGTTAAGTAGGACTCAAAGTTTCTCAATCATATTTTCCCTTAATGGAACCAGCAGCATTCCAACCCAAATCTATATCTTTAAAAGACCTCAATTAATTTTCAACATATCAGTAAAGTTCAATTTCAACTCCTGTATCTGCTGCTGCAGTTTGACTTGAAGGAACAGCAGCATTTTTCTAAAGCAATGACCTCTTTAATCCTTGCATTGTGACTTCCCTTTAAGGCTACCTTCTTCTCATTCCTGGTTTCCAGCATTGTGCATCAGTATTCCACTGGGCAACCAGAACAGCTATTAATGCTAATAAGCCCAGACAGGAATACACGTTTGTTCTAAAGAGACAGTAACTGCATGACAAGTAATAGGAGGAGACATACAGGATTGCTAAGTCTTGGCTTTAAAATGCAAAATACAGAAGGACATACTCTACAGCCAAAGTGAATTAATTCACAGGAGCAGTGAAGTATCACAATGTCTTATCAGGATGCAAGTGCTTCTTATAGATGCATTATGGTGAATAGCACAGGATGTGAGCACGCACAAGTACAGCACTTACTAGAAGATTGCATCCTGGCCCCAGTGCAAGCCGCACTGCTACTCCCTCTGAATACTGACTGCATTCCTTGTAGCTGTTGGGACTCAATATTTATTTCTAAATAACCAAATTAGGCTTCAATCTCCATGAACCTCTGTAATAACCATGCTTAGACAACAGCTCAACACTGCAGTGGCTCATTGAGGAAAGAGATCCATAAGCAATATTACCTGGTCTAGTACAAACCCTGAAATATTATTCCTGGTGAAATGAAGAAACCATAACAGGAAAAGTCATAAAGAAGATGCATGAAGATTCTTGCAAAGACCGTTCAAACCAGTCTCCTTAAAACTCCATAGTAATTAAAAAACCAGCAACTATCAGAGCCAGGTAACGTCTATAAATTTAACTTTCTCTTTAAGAGGGTAACAAGGTCAATAAAATGTGTGGCTAAGCTACTCTGTTCTGAATTTAAAACCAAGACCCAAATAGACCAGCCAGTTTTACTTTGACCATTGAATTAAGAAAAAAGACAAAAACCCCACATATATACCTGCTTATAATCCAACAACCCATCATACAATATTCATACAGCTTAAAAGGGTACCACACTATACTACAGACAATCATTTACCTTCAGTTCATTAAATCCATGACAACCTGTATAAAGCTAATGTTTGTTCTGAAGAGCTTTTAGTCTAGAAGCAAGGCAAAGTTGAAGAAGTATACGAAACTTATTCACATGGTTTTCCACTCATCATGCAACAGCTTCTGTCATCCAAAACCAGTAAAAACCAAAGGTTTAAAAAAAAAAAGGAAGTCATTTTAGCAGCCCAAGGATAAGCTAGCACAAACAGAGAAGTAAAGGTAAGGGCAGAATTGAAAAAAAAATAGTAAAATCCAATCACAACATAAAAGAGAGGAGCAAAATTAAAATAAAACATCCAAGGCAGATCAGAGTTGATATGGATCAAAAATACATGTTGCAATTTGCGTAAGATCTGACAGAAGTACTATGCCCAGTGGACAACTACACACTTTATAGGATGATTCAACAACTAGCTGACATAAATACAGAATTCCTGAACGATATCTTGTTTATGTAATGTCCAGAAGCTAGATCCAATAAGCTAAAGACAAATCAAAGACAGGAGTATGGATGTAAAAGGAAAGGCGCATGAGCAAGTGTTTCTATATTTTCTGCAAAAATCCTTTCTCCACAGCCTTTGAGATAATCCAGAAGCAAGTCAGGTAACTTTGGTTAAGCAAGGTGTGTTGTGAATTTCCAGGGTTTCTCAAGTTACCTTTGCACAGAATATGACAATCATATACCCCCCGACCTACCAACCACAGGAAGGAGAGCAGGCCAGGATGTCCATCTGAACAGATCTGCAGTCCAGGAATATGCAGCTGGTAAGCTGCTGTGGTGGCTTGACCCTGGCTGTTGCCAGATGCCCACCACAGCCACTCTACGCCTCCCCTCCACAACTGGACAGGGGAGAGGAAATATAACAAAAGGCTCATGAGTTAAGGACAGAGGAAGATCACTCACTGATGGCCAACATGGGCAAAACAGATCTGGCTTTGGGATATTAACTGAATTTATTACCAACAAATAAGAAGTAAAACAAATATTTTAAAAAACCCAAAACAAACCAAAACACTTTTCCTCCATCCCTCCCTCCTTCCCAGGCTCTACATCCTCCTCCCAAGAAGTGCAGGGAGATGGGGGATGGGAGTGAGAGTCAGTTCATCACGTGTTTTTCTTCTGCCACTGCACAGGGAGAGGAGTCCTTCCCCTGCTCCATGGGATCCCTCCCACAGGAGACAGATCTCCACAAACTTCTCCAGTGTGAGCCCTTCCCACAGGCTACACTTTATGAACTGTTCCCATGTGGGTTGTTTTTCCATGCAGTGCAGTCCTTCAGGAACAGACAGGTCCAATATGATTCCCACAGGGTCACAAGGCCTACTAGGAAACCTGCTTCAGCATGGGCTTCTCCCTGCCAGAAGCCCCAGGAGCAAAGGCTTCCCATGGGGTCACAGCCTCCCTTGGGCATCCACCTGCTCTGGTGTGGGGTCCTCCAGGAGCTGCAGGTGGATCTCTGCTCCCCCATGGCCCTCCCTGGGCTGCAGGGGCACAGCTGCCTCCCCACCATGGGCTGCAGGGGAATCTGCTCTGGCACCTGGAACACTTCCTGCCCCTCCACCTGCACTGACCTGGGGCCTGCAGGACGGTTTCTCTCAGATATCCTCACTCTGCTCTTCTCTGGCTGCAATTACTTCTGTGCAGGAACTTTCTTGGTTTTTCTTCTTAAATATGTTGTCCCAGAGGTGCTGCCACCATCACTGAGGGGCTCGGCCTTGGCCAGCAGTGGGTCCATCTTGGAGCCGCTGGCACTGACTCTGGATGTGGGGAAGCTTCTGGTGGCTTCTCAGAGAAGCCACCTCTGTGGCCGCCCACCCGCTACCAAAATCTGGCCATGCAAAACCAATACAGCCACATTCCCATAAGGACAACATTCCACCCTCTCGGCTGTCACCAATAAACACCAGATTCCAGTACCACACTAACAAGAACCAGTTAGCAGGGGAAGGAGGGGAAAAAACCCCCCAAGATAATAAGTAAATGTTGTCTGCTTTGTTATCACATATTTTATTCAGGTGTTCCATGCAAACTATTCCATCTACACCATCAGCACATAATTTGGGAAACTCCTGACTTCAGCATCAAGTTCTGGAGGTTTCAAAGTGGTAAGTAATAAAATGGCCCAATAAAAACCAAAGTATATGGCACTCAAAGAATAGAAGAAACTAATAGTTGCATTTATTTACAAAAGCCAATTCCAGTGTCTCCCTGACATGCCCTACAAGATCCTTTACCTGGCAGAAAATCATAGTCATTTTTTCTTCAAAAGGTACTGTCTCTAGAAATAAATCAGTTCTTTACTGTCTCTAGAAATAAATCAGTTCTTTACCTACTTATATCTCTTCACCGAGTTCTCTTTTTGCTTCACTGCTGCTTTTCTCACTTCTAAACATATCCTGACCTCATATACACTTAATACATCTGGAAGTTACCTTTCTTCATAAGAGTTAGAAACATCATCATTGAGGTTTTTATACCCACATGCTTTCATTGGATGATCATATCGTCTTACTGTACCAGACAGGGAATATTTTTTCCATGAATACAGGAAGGAAAGCCCATTATGTATGCTGTAGGGCTGGAGAAACAGGATGCTGGCTTCATTTTCACACAATCACCAATTTAAACATTGCTAATGCTTTTTAAACTGCCGTGCCAGAAAGACATGTTGCTATAGCTTTGCACCAAAAATACTACAGTGCTTAACCATGTATAAGGTACCAAATGCAAGCTCGCATCCAGACTATTCCATATTAGAATTAGTTATGGAATTAGCTAACATTTTAGAAGGAAATATTCTTTCCCTTTAGAAAATCACACTGATTCACGGCAACAGCTTGCTGACTTTGGGATACACACATTTTTTCAGTGTTACTGCTTTCCCATTTTAAATAATATATCAACAGGCTATAGATTTCTGTAACTTGTAAAAAATACAACTAGGCTTCTCTGCCATAGTTTCACCTGCTCTTTTCAGAACAACAAAAATAGGAAGTTGACATCTCAGACAATCTGCAAGCTGCATTTTCACCACAAAGGGAAAAAGACACGAAAGCTCACATTTCATCATCTTAACCAAAATATTAAGAAAATACATGGTACCAGTTGAAGAAGCAACTGTAGCAGCGTTACTACAGAATGCCAGGGCAATTCCCACAGCAGTTCTGTGGAATAGCCTCTGGAAAAGTTCTTCTGTTTATAAGGAAAATAGAAAAGGTTGTGATAGGGCTTAACCTGCAGCTTAATAACAACTTATTTCAGAGTATTCGGTTTGAAAACCAGACTCATGTCCAAAGCTTTAAGTGCCTGCGTAGCACTTAAAGCACTTCTGTAGCAAAGAGCTGTTAAAGGAAACAACATATACTTCTCTCTTCTGGGCCTGTTTTTCATGAAGTAGAAATAACAGAAAATAAAGCATATATAAAACACCATCTTTCTTTACTAAAGTAAATTCCAGTGAGTGCCTGTAGTACTTTTCAAGTGCCTTCTACCTGCCTAAAATCAGTCATTCTTCTCCATTAACATTTACATATAGTTCCCTATATGTCCATTAACATCACAGTTCTGTTTATGCAACCTCAAAGAAAATTAGTTAAAATTAATTTTACCATATAATTTGGTCACAATAAAAATCCACACAGTTTTGTGTAACCACCTAAACTATTAAAACTGAAATCTTAGAAGTAATTGTTGAATACTTAGAGCTATCTGGGGACATACACAGTATCTAAGAGATTATTTCCTTCCTTTAGCAGTTTGTGCAATAGGGATGCTGCCCTATAGGCAATTTATAATTAATTCAACTCGGCAGGAATTCTCAGTTTATTGAAGCAGTTCAACTAACCTACATATGCCCTTCCCTGCAGAACAGTATTTCATTTTCCAGCTTTATTTTGAGCTAAATGTTTCCCTTGAGTACTCCTACTGGACAACTGTATTCATTTCAATTAACAATTACCTATTTGCTAAAATTATCAGAATATACATGAGGGAGTAAGTAATAACGAAAGCACAGTTTCCAGCTGTAATTCTGCTTCCCATGCATGAAGGTAACGACTCAAGTAGAAAATAAAGGAAGAATTAAGACTTATTTTCTACATGTATAAAAACAGTAAAAGAGCTGTGCACTGCAAATATACAGGACATGATACATTTACCACTGAGAAATCTCCATGATTAATTTTACTCACTCATGAAGCAGCCAGTCATCAACTTCCAACCCAGCCTATCCACAGTCTAAGTGCAGTGCACTATTCCTGTCACTTATTCTTCTCTGTCTGTTCTGCTTTTTATATTAATTGATCTCTCCATTTTGTGCAATGAGACAACTGGACAACTAATCCAATAGGAACATTTGTCTAAGTAGGAAGCTATACCCAAGCACCACACATGCTACCAGCACACTTGAGGAGAAAAAGGCACTGTTCCATCACAGGGTTATGCATTACAGAGTCAAACACAGTCAAATAAGAAGTGAAACATTTAGGACAGAGTAGAACACCATTCAGGCTTCTCAAGAGCAGTGCAGTTCCCACAGCAATCAGTCATTTAAATGTGATGCATAATCTGCACTGACAAGTCCTCTGAACATTTGGACAAGAAACTCATGAGACATCCTTTCAGTTTGGAACCCAGTTGTTCAAAGACAGCTGTGTCCTCCAAGAACTATCAGGAGAATTAAAATAATGCCATACTATTGTAATGGAAGACAAGATGTATTTAAAAATAGAATCAACAATGGAAAACAACATGAAAATTCTGGAACAGGTCCCTGAGATTCTCAAATGTGACAAGTAGCTGGAAATCATGCCAGTAAGTCCAGGAAAAATGTGCATGAACCAGAACCTAGAACTAGTGTAGCTCAGCCCAAGAAATTAATTTCTCATCCATGATATTGGCCCTAAAGCAAATATGAAAGACAGCAAGGATAGCAACAATAGCAGAGGTGTTGACTGCCCAACCTCAATAAAAGCAGGGACAGAAGCCACCACTCATGTCCCACATTCCTGTCAGCCTCCCTTTGATTGTACTGGCTGCCCAGAGGGATGAGCCTTGGCCCAGCTGCATGGCTGAAAGATGCTCATTTACCTCTCCAGACCACCAAACACCCCACTCTCTCACTGATCCACATAGAAGCTGTTCCTCCTGCAATCACAAAGAGTACAAAACATCTGCGTGTTTTCAGAAGAGAAACAAGAAGCAGATGTCATCCACATGAAGCAGCAAGAATGACAAGACAGCAGGACACATACAGCAAGATGTAAAATTGTTCAAGAGGACACCACCATACTCTGCCCTTAGAAAAATAAATTAAGTGACACCTTTCAAGACCACATAAAAAGGAAGTTAATGTAAAAAAGTTTGTTTAAAAATGACAAGTTCAGTGTCATAACTAAATGAAAGAGATTAAAGTAGTACATACAATCTGTAAAGCAATATGGTTTTAACAAAGTTAACTTCCCCTTAGAGACTGATGCTTTCCAACCCATGACTTTAGACACCAAAAATCATAGCAAAGATCAGGCAATTAAAACTAATAAATTTCAATAATGTTTAGGAATCAAGGCCTGCTCTCCATCATGTAAAAAATGAAGCATATAGCCCTTCTGCCAAAAAGGAAGGAACACAAGTTATATGGATACCCTCAACAACTTAACAACTCTGTTAAGATTTCTTCAAATCATAGCAAATTAAAAACTGAACAATCCAACCAATCCATACAGCACTTAAAACTTTCAGTCTACTCATGTAGTTTCTCTTGGCACATTCCTAACACTAGGCAATTCAATTCTTTCTGCAGAACTAAGGGAGCTCAGAAGTACAACTAATATAGAAAATTAACTGTCAGACGCATTATGGTAGGATTTCCTTCAAAATTACGGATGCTTCCTTCCAGAAATATGAATGAATGAAGCATGTTTCTTTATTTGCTTTTGTTCCTAATGACATGTGTAGCCCATGAGGCAACATCATCCATAGTTTCAATCCTCTCATAATAGCCAAATACCTTCCCCCATTGAAGTAACTGTCTTGCTACTTTTTAGACCGGATAACTCAATTCTTCTAGGTTTTACTTTCACAAGACATTTCCATTAGGACAATATTGCTTTTAAGTCTTCTCATAAATTAACACAAATAAAATTACCTTTTTAAGGAAATTGAAAGTATTGGCTTGTAGGAGGACAGATAGGAGCAAAAATTAGGTCAACTAAACTAGGTCATCCATTTATACCTCTATTTATTTGGTACCTTTTGGGAAACCTTTTTCTCTACTTGATCTTTTCAGCTCTGTAAGAATCTTTTCATTCTAAAGCTGATGACAAAAGGGTAGCTAGAACAAGGCCCTCGGGGACACAGGCAGTAACCTTCCTATGCAAACCTCAGTGACTGAAACATCCTGACACCAGTATTCAGAGATGGTCTAAAACAACAGTTTCCAACCCAGAATGACAGTCCTAAAGCCTGGCACACCTGACTGTGCTCTTCTTTCCTTACCTTGCTGCACTCTCAGCCTCCCCAGGTAAAGCTACTGGCTTTGCACTCATATGGTCCCATCAGTAATGGGTCTGAACACAATTTGGTTTCATGAAGACACAGAGGGACTCCAGACAGAACTCCAACAATACAGCCACTCTCTGGGGCTCCAGGTTCTGCATCCAAAACTCCACAGCCATACCAGAGTGCTCTCCTTTCATAAACACATTCTGATTGCTCAAATTTGAACAAATAGTTCAAATTATGAATTAAGTTTATATTAGCAAGCTTTCTTAGTCAGATGAAGAAGGAAAACAAAGGACTTAATCTCCCTGCAACATTCACGTGCTAGTTAAAAGAAATAGAAATGCATGTCTGTGCTTCCTTTAGGGCAAACACACAGCTGAGTTATCCAAGCCTGTGCTGGCATAACCATAGTAATTGTGGAGTACAACAGCTCGAGGAAAACACCAGGAGGCAAACACTGCACTTCCTAATGGCACAAAGAGCTCCTGCTCTACCTCATTCACTTGGGCTTTGCTCAGTTCCTTATCTGACCTTTAACACTGATGCCTCTCCCTAAATGAAGGCTGCTTTATAAGACCAAGAAAAAACCATCATCCACCTTCTGATTTCAGTTCTAGAAATGCATATCCAAGGTACTCCTATAGTTTCACCTTTTCCCAACACTAAGAAATGCATTATTATTTTCCCTATGCCAAAATGTCCTTTGTACTAAGCATACTACAGTAAAACTGTAGCGGTGCACAATGCAAAATCTGTGAATCTTAAATTGTAACAGTGAAGATAAAGCATAATTTCTGTTTATTACTAACCAATGGCTTTAAGAGATTAATACAGAAGCCTCAGACTGTTGTTGCATTTATGTTCAACGAATGTATACACACTAGATAATCTGAATATCTGCTTAACTTTCCCCTGCTTGCAGAGCTGATAACTTATATTTAGCATCAAGGAAAAACACCCTGAACCTATTGAAATTTTAAAGAAAATTATATGCAATCCAAACCAAGAAATTTGTACTACAGATCAATGACATATATGCAGAGTACTACACAGCCATACAGCCATACATATACAAATATATAAGCATGTGTATGGAGCTACAGAACTATAGATTAGGGTCTACCTAACAGATTGATGACCTGTGGTCACATGAGACATATCCATATATAGGTATCTGCTGACACCTATCTATCTACATGCATATATAACTAAATACAGCAAAAGGTGTTGTAGAATTGAGATAGGAATAAAAACAACGTATGTATTTGACGTGCTATTGAAATTATTTGGAGTGCATGTAGAATGCCATGAGGTGCAAGGTCAACATTACCATTTGCTCCTCCTGAACAATTCTTTAACAGCCCCCAAAATCCGGACACAACCCTTTATTCCATGAGAACAGTAGACTTACAGACTGCTGCCTCTGGAAAGTGAGCAAACAGAACTTATTACCACACAAGCCATTTGACACAACCCAGAGCATTGCCTAACTGATTTGGTTTAGTTTCATGTGCCTGAAAGAACTGCAATTTTAGGCAGAGTTTGCAAGTTCTTATACCCCAGGGTCACTACAGCAGCTTTGTGGCTGTATTCAACAGCCTCTATGAAAATGCAGAATACCATCTTTGAAGCAAGAGAAACAGCACTCATTTCCTCAGAAGGGGACAAAAAAGCTGAATATTTAAACTGAATGATTGTTCATGCAAAATTGTATTTGCATATAACATTTAATGAACAGTATTTCACAAAATTTCAGAAGCCTCTGAGGTTTGGGTTCACTGAAATGACTACTCAGTCACATTACTCCAACCAGATCTGGTCCATGTAAAAGAAGCTTTATGAATGGCCTTGATGACTATAACCACACACAATGGAGTCATGTGTTGGGGTGTACCCCTCACATACAAATTAACAGCATCTAGCTGAAATGCAGTTAATGGAAACAAAACTTTAAAAATACAGTTACACGCAAATTTAAGCATAATATGAAAGGTGACTATGAACAGATCCATTACTTAACCCTGAAATGATAAAAATGCACAAGGCATATCTGAAGTGACAGTAGTCTATGACCTATTAACACACTGCTAAGAGCAGAGCTTCTTATAACTGATCAGCTGTACAACACACTTACGGGTCATTGTCTCCAAGGCAATTACTCTTTCTATCACACTTGAGGGAAAATAAGTGCTCCAAACAATTGATGGTTTTTTTAAAAGAACCCAATTTACAAGAATTCCATGCAAACCTGTATTTACACCAATTAAATCTTGGTTTTGAAGTTTCAAAAAACAGTTTACCATCTCGTTGATTCTACCAAAGCATTTTTCCCAGTTTAATCTTTACAGATACAAATAATTTCTCTTGAAAAGACGGTATGCATTTTATATATATATATATAACAAAGCATTAGTGTTTCTAATTATGTATTACAAGCACAAAACTCATTAAATAGATACTATGAAACATCACTTCCAATAATATCTATACAGTGGGATCTTAAAAAAAAGCAGAGATAATAAACAAATATAGAAGTTTTATAAGTTTCCAGATTATATGCCTGCCTTATAAATTTGGAAGATATCTTCACAGATACTCAAGAGGTGCACTAAGAGTATTTGTATCAGAAAGGCTTATACAAATGCACATTAATACACAGACAAGCTTTTAAGAGGGGCATTTCTGAAGTGCTACAGTTGAATAGGTATTTCTGGTATCCCTAATGCTGGTCCAGAATCAGAACAAAATTATGTCATGACTGGCATCAGTATGTGGACTTTCACTATGTATCTTAGTAGTTTTAATCAGTGATTTAGTATAGTGTAGATTGTTAATTCCTTTTAAGCAGCCTTCAGGCATTTTAGAAATTGTGCCGTTTCCTGAAAAAAAAAGCCAAAAAACAAAACAAAAAGAAGACCATCAAAAAATGCAGAAATCAAGTTTTATAACATCTGGTGTAGCACTTCCTATGATCAGCTACATTTTACCCTTAAAAGTCAAGCACATTCCATCTCCCATTTTTTAATTAGCATTTTCAGAAAACAATCAGAAGTGCTTAAATATAAAAATGTCAAAAAAGATCTGTGACTAGGTAACAAAGTTGTTAAAAAAAATCACTGTTGTTTAGACTGATGATCCAAGACAGGCTCATTTTGACACCACCATCTCCAAAGAGCAGCTGAGGATTCCCTACACAGTATCCATCACAAAAAAAACCATTCTCAGCCATCCACTGTGTTCCATGACAACAGATTAGCCAGAGAGATAACTCAAAAGATGAAGCCAATGAAGCCAGACTGTCATATACCACAAAACATAACATCTGATTTTTGAAGGTAAAGCTTCACACTCTTCATATTTCAGTTCTCCTATAACAATAGCAACCTACATCAAACAAGACAAATGAGTGTCAGAATGCTTTTGTCATGACTATCACACAGGAAAACAAAAATGTGTTAATTGTGGGTAAATTAAAATAAAAAAGAATCAGCAAATAATATTTGACAAGGTCTTTCTAAATTCCTCCATACAAAACTTTGACTTCCAATGCTTGTTTGATGTAAGACACACGTTCATTACAAAAAAATCGGAATGTAGACCATGCTGGTTGTAGTCATACAGCTTGAAACACCAAGAGTAAGCAATCTATACTTATTTCCTTCTGCCCAAATGGCAATGTCAGCAAAAACCCAGGAAAAAGTATACTCCTGGATGGACTGCAACTATAGCAGCAGAAGGCTAACCTACATTATTTTAGGAAGAAGCCCACTTGCGCCCATGCCCACATACACATAATTACTGGCAAGGCACACAGACATGTCTGCCCTGTTTTCAAACTCTCCATTTCATTTAATCCTAAATGTGTGCACACCCAGAGTACTAAAGTGATCTGCTAAAAATCCTGCTTACTTCCTAGTGCAAACTAATCAAATACATTTGATTTCCAGTAACAAACTTGCTACTGGTGCCCAGATGACAGAATTTATCTTGTTATCCGGGGAAAGGTGGGGAGGCAGTAGTGGAGTGGGTAATAATCAACTCTCCACCTTCCAAGCAGAAGCTGTTTCCAGGTATGTCAATGGCATTACTAAATTGCAGTCTTAGTCATCTACACTCTGGACTTTCAATAGCAATCAGCCAGGCTTATCAGCCTACCTGTGCACACCTCCAGCTTCTCTACCTCTCCTCCAGCACTCCCTGGCACCCATCACGTACTTTTAGTTCATTCACTCAGGCCTAAATACAACTCTCTGAGCCTATTACTCAACACATTCAAAGGCAATAAAGACCTAAAGGTAAAGAATAGTTTTCATTTGCATTCACTCACTATTCCATTCGTATTTTATATTCCATTTTGACTTGGAAATGCAGTGATGAGTAACAGCAATTCCTATTCCACAAACTTGCCACTGTTTAACAGCCACAGAACATCCTGCACTTAAATGAGAAAACACAACTTCCTCCCTTCTCACCCCTCAAAAAATATCTACTAATTCTTTAAGTAAACAGAACACTGAAATTTATATCCCCTTCACCTCTCTTTCCTTCTCCCTTTTCAATCATTTCAAAGAGGACCTAAGCATGGTTCTGTTAAGACAGCCAAATACACCCCAAAACACATAGCCTAAAAAACCCCAATACTATCATAGTGAAAAGAAAAAAAAATCAGCAATTATGATTCTTGTCACCACACTAATCTATGTCTGCTTTACTACATAAAGGTGAATATTAGAGCTGAAGATCAGCATCCTAGATTCTTGGTTTTCCTTTAATTTATGACACAAAAATAAAATATGGAAGTTTGAAACAAAAAGTGTTAAGAGGACAAAAGAAATCTTAAACACAGTTCTCCCCAAAACATTTAACACTATTTCAGGTAATACATGTTTCTCCTGAAATGTCTTGCCATTAGTTCCTACAATTCTATTTTCCCATTTTTACCAGCATTCTCTTTCCTAGCTGCTACAGGAAAGCAATAGGAAAACTCACTGCCTATACAGTTGAAAGCTACAGAAACAACATGCTGTCAAATAGAGAAATTGAAACAAAAGCTATTCTTCCATACAGAGGTGACACCGCTTCAAAGAAAGAATGATAAAAATACGTGTTTTATACTACTTGACAACAACAAAGGTAAAACATCAGTATATTTAACAGATATGAAATGGTAGAAGCAGGTTAGGAGATCTAGAACAAAGTACTTAACAAAGATTATTAAAAATGTCCCGCATTTTGCACTAGTCTAGGCCAGCCTTTCTGTAAAGTACATCTAATTCACATGAACAAGACAGACTTATCAGTACAAGGCAAGATGTCAATTCGTGTTAAATAGCAATTATACTACTAAAACTATGACTTAACGAAAAGCTTCTGTCAAATTCGGTAACCTTTAAGCTCTCATGTGAAGATTTAGAAAGGTCCTATCGCTCCAATGCCGTTCTTCATTTCACACATTTCTCTCTTCCTTTCCCACAGCTCAGATGTTACAGCAGCATACTTTCAGTATTTGCAAAATCCTGCCCAAAGAGCGTGGCCGATTTCCCACGGGCTCCCTCCCCACCCTGGATGAACTCGCTACTTCCCAAAGTCCACTTCCTCTTCCACCCCTGGACCTGCCAGCGCTCCCAACGCCCCTCCGCCTTGCGCAACACCCGCGGCCTCCTCCCCACATTTCAGGCAATCTCCGATGCGACACTTACAATTGAGATTTTTTTTTGTTCCCAGACCACTAGCACAGACTGACAGCTTAAAGGGCTAACGATGTGCTTTTAATCCCAAAGAGCGACGCACAATAAAACGAGCTACAAAGACAGATACGGAGGGCACTAACCCGCTCTCCTTCAGCTCTTCTGTGGGTCAAAATGCATTTTGATATTAAGTATTTAAATGATATTGAAAAGTGCTAGCAACATCTGCCCAACCAAAATTATTGTCCACAGCTCAGACCACCAGTTCAAAAGATAGAACTCCCGAGATACTGTAACAGCCCTATTAAACAGCTAAAATAAACCAGGAAAAGCACTAATTCTCCAACAGAATTTTTCCCCGAGCGCACACGTTAACCAAAGGCTGACGGTGAATTGATCTGGAAGGAAGAAAGGACGAGGGATACAGGCAGGGCTGCGATGGGGGATGGGAGCAAAGGGAGATGTTAGGGAAGGGAAGATGAATATTCCTCCAAGGACTATCAATACATTTAACAGATCCCCTCGGAAAGAAGAGAAATCTCAAGCAGGCAGCTACAGGGGCAGATAAAAGGGGAAGGGGGAAAGGAGTGCCCGATTACCCCCACCTGACATCATAGACGGCAACCCTGCAGAAAAGGGGCTGAAAGGGCGAGGAAGCGCTCGCAGCCCCCCCGCTCCCCCAGCCGCCTCTCCACCCTTTATGTGCTCAGGGAAGCAGCGGGGCGGGTGGACGAGGAGCCTCCCGGTTAATTTTCCAGGAGCCGATGACCCACCACCTCCCCAGGAGCGGGAAAGGGCCGGGGCCGCGGTGACAAACCTCCCGGGGGTGGGGGGCAGGAAGAGGCTGAATCCAGGCGGACACTTTCCCTCCCCCCGCCGAGCTCCCAAGTGTTGGTGGGCACAGGGAGCCGGCCGAGCCCCGGGGCACACAATAGCCGGTCACCCCCAGGGATGCGACGCTCGCCCGCCCCGACAGCCCCTCGCTCGCGGGGGGATGGGGAAGGGGCTGCGGGTCACCCCCGCCCCGGGGGGCGGCAGGAGCCGCGCCCGCCTCGCCCGCGCCGCCGCCCCTCACCATGAAGTCGCTGGCGAAGTTGTCCTCCCCATTGTGGTCCGTGTCCTTCATGGCCTGGACTCGCTTAATGAATTTCCTCAGGATCTCCTCCTGGCTCATCCTGCCCCGCCGGCCGCCCTGCGGAGCGGGAGCCCCGGCCGCCCGCCCGCTCTCCGCCCGGAGCCCCCTCCGCCGCACGACCCGTCACCCGGCTGCCTTCCTTCCCTTCCCTGCCTCGCCTCTCCCGGGCCTGCCCGCGGCCTGCTGGCTCCGCTCCCGCCCCGCTCACGGCCGCCCGGCCGCCCGCTCCATCCTCCCCTCCCTCCGCCCGACCCTCCCTGGAGCCGCCGACACGGACACGACACGGCCCCGCCTCCTCCCNCCCGTTTCCCGTGGATGGGGCCGCCCGAAGCGCGCCCCGTGGAGCGCTGGAAGGGACCACTTGGCGCCGGGGGGGGAGCCGGAGCGGAGCGCGGTTTTGCCTGGCTGCAGCACAATGGGCGGCGGTGGGTGCCCGCGGCGCCGCGCCGGGACGCAGCCGCATGTCGGGACATGTAGTCGCGACAGCGCCGCGTCCGGGGCTCGGGGCTGGGGGCTCACGCAGCGTCCCCCCGAAACGCCCGATCAGAAGGGTCCCGCCCCGAGTGCGAGGCCCGCAGCCGTGCGAGAGTGCGGGGGGTCCCTGCGGCGGACGGGGCTCGGCGGCGGTGAACGCCGGGCAGCGGGAAGATGGCGGGACGGGACGGGGCAGGGGACGGGGACGGGCGCGGACACCTGGCCGGGGACCGCTCCTCGCGTGTTTCTATGTATGTACGTATATTAAGTATATATATGTGTGTGTGTGTATTAAGTGTGTATATATATATGTATGTAAGTGTATATTCTTTATGAAGTGTATGTATATGTATGTGTGTGCGTAGATAGACAGACAGACATAGATACAGATATCCGCTTAATAAAAATGTCCGCAGGCGAAGCTGAATCATGGAAGTGCCGCCGGCAGGTGTCCGCGGGCTCCGGGCCGGTGCCAGGCGGGGAGAGGGTCCTGCACCCCTCGGCACCACAGCGGGAGGGCTCAGGCACCCCGTGCCGTCCTATTTTAAACATAGTTTAAAACCTCTGCCTTACTTCGTGTTGGAGGATTTGGCAAGGTGCTATTTCGTTCTTTATGTTATATGGAAAAGTTAAACTTCTTCATGTTTGGTGACCTGATGACATTTATAACTTCTGCTTCAGCAAAGCAAAGCAAGTGTAGAGGTGTGCGTATGTATAGCCTTATAGCTTAATAAATACTCCAAGTTTTTTAAATGTAGTTTTATTGGTGAAGAACTACAGAGCCTTGAGTGATGCAGTTGATCCAACAGAACTTTGTCACGCAGGCAGATGATGAAGGTCCATGCTGAGAAGCATAACCCGGTTAAGTCACTCCTGACAAATCGCCCGTTCTCCACTGCTCATTCCCTGCCCCGGGAGCTTGTGGCGCTTGCAGTCACACCAACACAACCCCTTGTCGGACAGGATATCGAACTGGCTCAGGGAACTCACTCAGCTGCAATATAAGTCCATACAAAATCAGTGTGTTTTCTTCTCAAATGATTACATTTATCTGGCTTTGTTACAAAAAGAAACTTACAAAAAGCTTGGTCTTCCTGTGTTGGTGTACAATGTTACTGTTTTAGAAGGCTGCCAAAGAATACCACTTCCACACCAGAATTAGTACATGGCACGTGGCCACCCTCGGCCCAATTCAAAGCCCACCAAGTCACCATCTTCCTAGTGGAGGCAAGTTTTAAAATCAGGCATAGGACTCTGAACTGTAGCTGCTGCTGCATGGACACATGTTTCCTTCTTCTGCATCTGCTAGACATAGACATCTCTGTCAGAGTGGTAGGCTGGAAAGCTGAGAGGCTTAGCATTTTCACGACTTGCTGCAGACTTCAGCATCTTATAAAGGGGTTGGGTTTTTTAGCTGCTGATGTTCGTCAGCTAATATACAGCAGACATAAGGACAGATGAAGGAGCTGGGAAAGGGCATCAGTTCTGTGCTGAGGTTTAGTGAAGCCTGAGCTTTCCTCACAAGCACATCAGCTGTCAAAGCTCAGTCTCCTCTCTTTGTCCTTTGCACCAGCTTCCATAATAAGCTAATCAATTGGCCCTGAAGACCCACAAGGACACCTGCTTTTCTTGTTTTAATCCCTTTCTTCCTTCTCCTTTTCCATCTCCAAGCCTCCTTTTCTACACTACCAAAAGGCAGCTTTAAAGGGAAATACAGAAATAAGAGAGGGCGACCAGAGATCACAAGGATAGCTGGTGCTTGGATCATCAGATAGTTTTTCCATGTCACCTTGCTGGATTTCCATCTGCTTAGGAAGGTTGTTGTTTGCTCAGCAGCTGTCCTGGCAAACCTGCTCCCAGTGCCAGATGGCAGGTAACTTCAGAAAGGTGATACTTAAGACTAAGCAACCAATTAATGAAGTCTTGAATGTTATATAGTTTTCTTCATTTATTCACACAACCAAGTTATAGAGGAGGAAAAGAAAGATCATTATGAATCTGATATCGTTATTGCCTGACGTGGAAAGGACCCAGTTGTCAGTGTGGCCTCATTCATAATCTGTCACTGAACTGTAATAAACCATTGTAAACCAGCGAGTGTAACGGCGGCCTCTCATTTGGGTTAACTGATAAGAAGGTTATACAGTCTCAGAAGACAAAAAAAGCCCCCAGACTAGACATGTGTCACTAGTCAAAACAAAGGTGTATACATAGAACAAATAAATTGGGAATAGTGTGGAGAATTGTGCCTGGCATTGTCTGCATGTGCATGTGTACCTGTACCTGTGAGAGCTGCCAGATAGTCCTGAGCATAAACCCAACAGCACCACTCTTATCTCCCACAGCCCTGCAAATGCTGCATGAGGCTGTCTCATTCTGTGCAAGGAACAGACACATAAAGCCTCAGCAGCAAAAATAGCATTTTAACTTAGACTTTTGATCTGAGGCTCATACTGTCTGGGTTAACCCCAGACATCTGACCAATGCAGCATGTGTGCATGACTGCGTATTTGTGTAGCCGTAGGAGAGGAGCGGAAAAACAGACATACAGCATGAATTACTCACCCTATAGATAGAACAGGAAGTTTCAACCCAAATCTGTAGAAGAAAATTCTAGTTGTGTCTTAACGATCCATACAAGTCTGGTCCTTGAAGAAAAGCAAGTAAATCACCTACAGCTTCTCTGCTATAATCTCATTTTGCCTTGCCATGCACTACTCCAGCGGCTGCAGGGAAGGAAGACAGACAGTTTTTTTCTGTTTAAAGCTGGCTTCTCACGTTCCCACAAGGTAAACATGGTGTCAATTGGTAAATGTGCTCCCTGGCCTGCATACCATGATGCTGCCCAATCAATGGGTGGGACTATCACACTTCTCAGGCTACCAACCTTGAGAGGTTTCCCTCAAGCTGAGATGGAGCACAGGCTCACGTCAAAGCTGTTTGGCTTCAATGCCTCTGTGGCTTGGAGCTGCAAAAACCCAGCACATATCTACCCAGAAGTGTGTTTCAGAAAAAAATCAAAGAACAGGGTGGGAGGGAAGAGTGAAAGAACCCTACAGCTCTGAGTAAGGGCATCACCTCCCATGGTTTTAATTCCTTCTTTGTCCAGCGAAACAAGACCTTGTGTATTCCTTGTAATTTTGTGTGACTACATTACAATGATCGCTCACATCGTCACCAGTTTCCTCTCCCCTTTGCAATAATCTGCAGACTCTTAGACTTTCACTATTTGGAATAATGCAAAAGAACCATAATACACCATAACACTTTATGGTCTTGTATAATTAATAAAGTAATACTGAAATTATAATTAAATTATGATCATTATATCCTATACATGAAAGCTCAATTAATTTTATCTTTACTGGGTGTCTGAAAAGTTTCTGTAAAAAAAGTTATTCAGGATAAAAAATAGATGTCAGTATTCATAGACTTCAAAATAACCCTCCTGAAATATATTTTAAGTGCAGTTAGTTGGAAGTCTTCTAAAAATGTGGTGTTTCAATGGAAAATGCTGTTTCTGTAAAAGTTACATTTTCCACAGGAAACAATTTTGCCAATGTTTTTCTGCTTTCCGACAAAAACAATGCACTGTTATACTTAGAGATGCAAAAATGTCTTTACCATTGAAGTCAGCACAACTTGGGTTAGGGACTCAGCACATGAAAGAAGTGGAGCATGGAGTATAAATGCCAGGAAGCTGTTGAACAGCTCAAGGGTACACATAAAAACTAAGTCCAAGCGAAACATTTGTCTTTGATCTGACAAACTGAAATGCAATGTGTCTTTCCACAAATGTCAAAATGTTTCATGCTGGTTGAAAATAGTTAAATGAAACATTCAGCAATATCAGTATCACATACTTTTTGTATACTCTGATACTCAAAACATTTCAGTATTTAGTCACTTTTGTTTCCGAAGAGGATAAAAATAATGTATCAAGTCTTCTGGCTGATCTTCAGCTAAAATTTTAACCACTTAGATTATAAGTAACAAACTAAAAGACAGCAATCCCCATGGAGTCTCAGAATTCTAATTTTGAAAACAAAAGGCATAATGGACAATAGATCTGAGTAAGATACATAGTATCCCTTGTATACCACACTAAATTGACTTGCTGATTTAAACCTGAAACTAATCTCACTTTAAACGAGTCATAAAGACCTGATCAGTGTCTGTATAATATGTTCCATTCATATTCATTAAGTGCCATGTGACTGCTGGATTTCTTGACATTTGCCTCTATTACTCTCAGTTCAGCAATGACAGATTCCTGTAATTACCATTAAATGTACTCCTACTAAAATTTAATTTTACCTGGCTTACTTACTTTCTATTTGCTTATTTACCATCTTCTGGGAGTAATTGTGTGATATTGTTCAAACCCTTCAAATGTGACATTTCTTATGTAGGTAATAAATATTTTAGACCAGAATTACTAAGTTTCATGATAAGTGCATATTTTGAAATCCTGTCTAACTGTGAGATACTCCTCCTCCCCACATACAAACACAGGTTCAGTACATAGAAGAAACTTTGTTCTTGCTGCAGCACTTACAGAAGCAGCATTGAGGTTTAAAGTGGTTTTTAGGTATTGCTAGCATGCAACTGAAACAAAAATAAGCATGTGCATTATGATCATCAGCATAATCTTCTACCATGACTGGATCTAAAAAGAAAATAGCTGCGAAATACTGTCCAGACTTAGAATGTTTCTGCTTTATTTTCCCTTAAATGTCATTTAATTAAAGATTGTTAATTGAGGTACTTTCTTTGATTTCTGTGGGTGAAAAAGTGTTTCAGAATACCATCAAGATTTTCTGCAAGTTTTTAACAGTATTGAAATACATAGCATAAGGGTTTCAAATTAATTGCTGTGTTCCCTTTTGATAGTCGCTTTTCAATAGCCTCACTGTAAATCCGTCCCTGAGAGGCCTGATGACTCTTATTTATACATCTCACTGTTAATGAAGTCGGAGACTTGCTTTTCACTATTGGATCAGGAAAATCAGGACCCATTTTCCATCTGTATCTTTTGACCTTACTAAAATTGGACATAGAATTTCTGAACTCTGTCTTGTGCCTAGGCAGTGCACGCGACTCACGGTGACGGGGCGTGGGTTGCTGCGGGCCAGCTGCAGCACTGCGGTGGGCTGCTCCGAGGAACCTCATTTGCCTCCTTGTGACAAAGCTTTCCTTGAGGGTATTCCCCAGGCACAGCCACAGCACATCTGAAATGGAAATAGCAGCAGCAGAAGGTAAGCCTGTGCACAGGGCATGCTAGGTGTCTGCGCTCTCGAAGCTTTGCCTGCAAGTATCAGAAAGAGCATCGTTAAAAAAATTGCCGTGTTTAAAAGACACCAGGGAAGAATATGGATGTTCTAATGGGAGGCACTCATTCAAAATGTGATTTTGAAACAGGTAGTTGAATAAAAATGAAGTTTGCAGTATCCCTTCGAAAAAAGATAATCTTAGTATGAAATTTTGCATCAATGAATCAGAAAGATTAGTAAAAACTGAACAAGCTTTGCTTCATTTATCTTGTTTAGTTACTGTGAATCAGCCTTGAGAACAAAAGAATTAACCAGTTCTATCATATCCATTAGCATAGCAATATTTGTATCATCCTTAAACAAACCTCAGATTTGTTTGTCTCTAGTTTTATATTCATCAGTACACATTAAACTATTCCCCCTTGTCTAAAATGCATCTTTACTGAAAATAAAACAAAAAATTGCTAGACAGAATCTGAGCCGAAGAGACTAAATGCTGCTGTTTTACCTGGCATGAGCATTCTCTGGATGATCATACTATTCCATTTTATTCTGAAAATCCTATTAAAATAATAATGACAGAGGCTGCTAATGCATTAGATAGACTGGTGAAACCAAGCTCCCTAAGAGTCCCTCCTGTGAAATGCTTGCTGTTACGACCATTAGTAGTCATAATGGCCAGTTCAGATTCTCAACTATTTTGTAGATTTTAAAAAAATATTTTTAATAGTCTCTTAAGGGAAATAGTAAGCTTTATAGTTTGGGAAACAAAACCAGATGGGAAGGAAAAAAAAAGAAGGCAAAATTAAAGACACCCCTCCCCCTCATGCCCAGAAAAACTACACTATAGGGAGCCACGCTATATATGACCAGATCTGTTTTTATATTGACTTCAAACAAATATGGGTACAGTTCTGACTTTATTCTCTAAGGTGAGTTTTCTCCCCACACTTCAGTGAAAGGTTTGCTGTTATATCTGCACTATAGCAAAGTGACATAAGCCCAGCATGTACTGTGTCCAACAATATTCATATTTCATTATCAGAGAGCACAACAATAGCTCCATTGTGTAGGGCAGCTCTCCTCAGAGGTGGAAGGAAGGCTGCACACAAGCTTCCAGAGTGGTCCAGAAATACGATGGTGACACCAGACTGGCTCATGTAAACAGGAAATCAAACCAGGATGTAAACTGGACTGCTTCCATATTCAGTAATATTCAGCTAAAAATAAACAGTTTGAATAGAGGTAGGAATGCCAATTCTCTCTGTAAACTCATTTTTCAACTTGAATTTTTCAAGATCTGATAGAAAAATTCAAATAAAATGAGTGCTAGTATTGCTCTATCAGTATGTCTGTAATGAGATTGCAGTCACACCCAGTGGGCCTACTAGTGTGAAAAAGACAATGGAAAGTCTCCCTTTCCAGAGAATAATAAGGACTTGGAGATGAAGATTGAGAAGGGACACAACTGATCTATAAGTATATCAAGGGATTAAAAAAATCAAGGAGAAAGAAGTTCTACTTAAGCTAAAAGACAATGTAATCATAAGAATAAATAAATACAGACTGTGAAATCTAGAATTGATGAGCCATCTCATTCTGAGAAGAATAAGGGGTTCTCAATCAGTCCACAGAGAGTGAGGGGCAGAGGGGTTTTTTTTGTAAGAACATTATCTAACACTATTGTTGTTTTCAAGACCATCATGCGGAGTTCACCTGGGAGTTCCTCTGCAGTCTGAAGTTCCTTACAAATACTGTGACTGTTGAAATTAGGCCAAACTGCTCTCCAGCTTTAGGAAAAGGTGAATATAGGGTAAGAACTGGAAAAGAACAGCAAAAGTCACCAAGTCCAAGCTACTGCCATCACATGTAAACCTGAATATAATCCAATTAATAACACTGTCAAGTTTCATCTCCAAATAAATCACATTATTTGCCTCTACTGGCCACACAAGAAGACTATTCCAAAACCTCGGTGCCATAACTCTGGGAGGTTTTTCTTATTTTCAGTCTCAGTTTTTCAAGGATATTTTTTCCAGCGCAAAATATCTCTTCAGCACAATCACCTTTGTTTTACTATACTAGAAAAGTTATGCTTTTGCTCTACTCTTACGCCATGAAGTGCTCATCATATCCAATAGGGTCTTCTTCATAACTGGAGAGTCAAATTAATTCTTTAAGGTGAAACAGTCTTTCTTGGATGGGGAAGATTAGGTATGTGCCAAGTTCCAGATTATTGAAAAACTTCCCTAAGCTCTGCATCTGCCTGCAGGGAATGAAGGGTAGAAGACACAATGAGTAGATGTAATTCTGGAGGAAAATAAGGAAACACAAGAGGAAGTTTTTTGGTTAGAGTTTCACTGCTGGTAAGCACGAACAGCATGTCACTGACCAGACCTATGCTTGCTGCCTGAGAACAGCAGCAAGGAATGGCCAAAGGTTCTCAAATGGGTGGTTCATCATTCCCACCTGGAGTGCTGCATCCAGCTCCGGGGTCCTCAGCACAAGAAAGACATGGACTGGATGGAGTGAGTCCAAAAGAGGGCCACCAAGATGGTCAGAGGGATGGAGCACCTCTTGCACAAGAAAGGGCTGAGAGAATTGGGTTTATTCAACCTGGAGAAAAGAAGGGTTTGGGGTGATCTAATTGTGGTCTTCCAATACCTGAAGGGAAACATGGAGAAGGACTTCTTACAAGTGCGTGTAGTGACAGGATATGGGGGAATGGGTTCAAACTGAAAGACAGTAGGTCTAGATCAGATATTAGGAGGAAGTTCTTTGCTGCAAGGGTGGTGAGACACTGGACCAGGTTGCCCAGAGAAGTTGTGGATGTTCCATCCCTGGGGCCGGCCAAGATGGATGGAGTTCTGAGCAACCCAGTCTACTGAAAAGTCTCCCTGTGCATGGCAGGGGGGCTGGAACAGGATGATCTTTAAGTTCCCTTCCAACTCAAACCATTCATAGCACATTCCATTAACAGCTAATCAAGGCTTTGGCATTGCCACAGACTATGTGACACGGGAATAGGACCCAGACACCAAGTAAGCCAACTGAGCTAGCCTTCAAGGAGGGCTCTTTCTTGAGAAAACAGCCCATACGATCCACTCCTGTCACCTCAGGCCCACTGGAAATGTTGGATAAGTAAATAAATAAGGTGCTCAGTTTTTCTTCCCCCTGACTGTAGAATTTCCCTAGAAACTTAGAGGCTGTGGAAGGAAAAAGCCCAGACACACTTGGCCATGAGCCAGACATATTGGTTCAGGAGTCATAGTTCTGACCTGGAGACACACAAACGATGTCCTGGATGGCAGAGGTAGAATTTAAGTGACTGCCATTAGAAAGAGGAATCACGATACAGTACAGATTGTGTATGTTCTCATTCATGTGCATGTTCTGAAGGGGAAGGATTTTTACACCACCTAGAAGCTGAGGATAAGGTGTAAATGCAAACTCTGCGACAGAGGCCTGTGGAACTGCCCTCCAGTGCAATGCATTTTACTCAAACTTCCACCCTGTTCCTAGCCCTCATATCCCCAAGGATTACCTTTCTTCCTTCTTTAGCCTTCTGCCAATAAAATAAAAAGTGCATTAACATATTTTTATTTTTGATCATTAATGAAGGTGATGAATAGTACCATTGAATGATCCTGTGCTCATGACTGAATTTTGAGAAATTCCACTTGCAAAACAAACAAATCCAGAAAACCAAAAACACTAGCACGCAAAGTCCAGTAGTTGAAACTGTTCCATTTTCATAGTACAGACTTTGGGCTTCTTATTTTCATAGCAAACTAAAGTGCATGATAAAAACTGTAAATATGAACTGAAATAGAAAGACAAGAATGATTCAGTTGTGATAAAAGGAAATCTGCACAAAGAATGAGGGTAAAATACAATGCAGCTGTTACATTTCAGCATCACTTATTGAAGAAAATTAATATCAAGCCCTTTTAAAATTATCCTTTTCCTCTTTTTATTTAGCTCTTATGTAAAAAATGCAGTAATTGCTCGAATAAATGAGTCATAAAACTATTTTGCACATGTATTTAACTGTAATTTTCAAGCATGCACTCTTGAAAGTGCTAAGACCTCAGCATTAACATAACTTGCTTGCAGTATTGATTGTACTTATGTTTGCTGGTTAATTATTTAACTTTGAAACAGCTCACTGCTTTTTTGTTAGTGGTTGTTCTACCAATTTATACTTCTGGCAAGCCTCAATTTCTACTCATCACAGAAGAAACTCTACTTGATTAGAGTCAGAAACCATTATATTTGGTGATGTTTTCTGAGCGCAACGTGTTCCCTGTACATGGAATAAATGATATACCTGCTGCATTGCCAGATGCATAGTCAGCAGGCAATCTTCTGCAAACATGGGGGGGGTTGTTGTTTTCACATAAATATTAACCATCTCAATCAAAATGCAAAATTCACACTCAGTGCCATCTGGATGGTTGTAAACACAAAGTCCTGGACAGTATTGTCCAGGGACTTCATGTTTACAAATGGAGAATGGCTTTTCCTCCTTTACTGATAAAATTTCAGAAACAAAATTGGCAAGATAAAAATCACCATGAAGTATTATAGCATATACCAAGCACTTTCAAAGCATTTGTGTCAAAGAATTTAACAGGATGTAAATTATTAATATCAAGGAAACAATGGCATAAGCATGTGGGCAGAGCAACAGAGATAAAAGTTGTGCCTTTCATTACAGATAGCATCAAGTAGATCAAAGGTATGCATGATGGAGAACACACCTGAGTATTTCTAGTTTATGATAACAATAATCACAGACAATGTACAAAAATAATAAGAGGCAAATCTGTTCCGCTGATGCTTTTTGAAGCTACATCCCTGTGAAAGACACACTGCCTGGACCGCTAGTACTTTTTACAAATCAGTGTGGTGCCAGTGTGTTGGAAGGATATATCTGCTAAGTGGCCAGGAAGTCTCCTGGAACAAGATACATAATTGGCAATCATTCACTAGATCAAATCTACTATATATACATATAGGCCGTCTCATTGGAAATACCTGCAAAATCCATTAGCAACTCTTTGGATTCCAATATTTTTCTCCCAAACAACCAAGACCCCAAGAGCCTTTAACATAATAAAGCACTTACTATTTTTTCTATAATCGCTCTGGCAGTCGATGGGTAGGTAATAGCATGTCTGAATGCTTTGAATACTAAATCCAAAAATAGAGAAAGCCAAAATACTCTCAGGTCCACACACAACTACTAAAGTGGAATGCTCACAAAGTTAGCTGTCCTCATGGTTTAAATCTGCTTTTAATTTTAGCCTTTACTTGCATTATACAAATCCAGTCAAGTCAACAGGCACATACTGTAAAACTGGTATAACCAAATAAACAGCGTTTTAATATGCTCAGCAAAATTCACCATTCCTGAAAAGCCTGATCTCTGGTTAAGTGCAAATCTACATGTTGCCTGAGTGGTTTTTTGGTTTTGCTTTCTAAATGAAATAAGAATGGTTGTTTTCTATATTGCTCACAGAAATGGAGATCCACAGGAAAGCAAACACTCAAGCAGGATTCTTATGAAGAGGCTTCTCAAATGTAGTGATCCCAGTAGCACTGCTCAGCCCGTGCCAGAGCATGGGCACAGCATCTTGGAGTTGTCTCCTGCATGTACTTCAAAAGCAGAGATCCAGCTGCCTAATAACCCATTTAATACATCTCCCTTGAAGACAGGCCAGAGGAGCCATTGCTAAACTCAGTGCTCACTATCCTGATATCAGTTTTTAAGCACGACTACAGGGCAGACCTTCAATACTTTGAACTAATAACCTGTACTGGTTCAAACAGAAGAAACAATAATAAACAACAGAATTTGTAGACTTCAGGATAAATATGGTACTATGAGGAAGAGTCAACATGGGTTTTGTAAAGAGAAGTTGTGCTTCACTCACCTACCAAAGTCCTCTGACACGTCAATAAAATGTTGGCAGCACAGCTCTGTTTGATACATCTGTCTGGATTTCCAGAAGGCACTTGGAAAGTTGCCTCCCTTGAGGCTCTTGAGGAAGCTATTCAGACATGTGAAAATGTTCAGAAGAAAGGAAGAAAGGCGGTAAAGTATTAGTTGCCTTTCACAGTAGAAAGAGATCACACATGGAGTCCAACATGGCTTTGTGCTGAAGTTCACACTGCTCAACACAGATCACAAGGGATCAGAAAACAGTGCCAAAAAGGGATGAAAGTATTTGTTGATGGCACTGAATTAGTCAGTGATACAAACTATGGCAGATTGTAGACTCACATAAGACCTTCCCACCATGTAATGACTAGGTAACAAAAATTCACTGCAGAGGAATGTAAAATGAGGGCAAACATTGCTAGAAATCACTACAAAAGGAATCAAGAATATAAAATATTACCTTTTTGTTGTATAACTACATGACATCCACATCTTCAGCAGTGTTTATAGTTATGCGTCCATCTGAAGACAGATATAGAAGTTCTGTAAAAGATACAGATAAGTGCAACAAGTATGATTAAAGATAAGGAGTGATTACAGGATGAAGAACAATAAAATGGATTAAGGGTTTTGTTGTGAAAAGAAAACATATACTAGAGAATAAAATCAGGAGTGGTCTGAACAAGGTAAGTAGGAAATAACCGTTTCTTTCAGCCCAAAATCTGGAAGATATCAAATGAAGCCAGAAGATGCCAGCCTCCAGGCAAACAAAAGGACCCATGTCTTCACTCATCACATTATTAACCAATGGAACTTATGCCAGGACATTGTGGATGCTAAAAATGTACCCAAATTCAATATAAGAACTTGATAAATTCATGAAAGGAAAGGACACCAAGGCCTATTCAATACAAACCCACATCAAATAGTTTAGGAAGTCACAAAAATTAGTAATCAGGAGATACTCAAAATGTATTTTGGGGAGGGCTTCTAGAGGGTCTTTATAACCTTCTCAGGAAACTTACTTGGTAGTCACTGTTGGAAACAAGGTGCAGAGCTAGATGAAACTCTGCTCTTACACATATGCAGTTATTCAAGTTTGAATTGGAGTTATGCACTGTCAGTGTCGAGTCACTGTGTACAGGAAAATCTTCTGTGCTTCACCTGCAAAATGAAACTGGAATTTCTGGGCTATGCCATGAAACTGTGCACACAGCTGCACTTCTTGGAGAAACTCCAATCAAGCCTACTCTACACATGGAGCCACAATCTCCAATATGTTATGATTGTCCAGGGTTTCCAATGTATGTCAAGGCTCTCCTCACAACTGTGCATGCTCACTGTCATTGCACAACTGTCAGATTTCCCAGAAAAAGGGCTGCTGCATACCTCCTAATCTTAGAAAAATACAATTTCTCCATATTGTGCCAGACACGATTTCTAAGTGAGAAATAATTTGTGTTCATGAGAAAACAGAAGGATGGTAGTCCTATTTGGAATATCTTCTTTTATCTGGAGTGAATGTAGCTCCTCTGACTTGAACCACAGTTTTTATATCATTTGGCGGTTCTTGTTTGCATTGTCTGCAAATGAGTCTCTGTTTGGTGGTGGAACTTAAAGGTTTGCTAGTCAGTTACATTTCTTTAGCCCCACCATTTTTGTTGTCACAAATCACAGTCCTATAATGAGAGGTGGTTGAGTTCATGAGAACATCCTCAAATTTCTGTCTTTTTGCTAAAATGATCTTCCTGGTCCGTATTGCACGCATGACTGAAGCTCTTGAGTGCAGAGGTGTGGTTTTGTAGAGAAGTAAACCAAGATAGGGTCTTAATCAACTTCATTTGCCGTAGTGTTTGCTTTGCTGTTTCAACACAGTTTTCAAAGTCCATTGACCTCTGAATAATACTGCCTGCGTGTCTGTGAGACCGCCACACCTGTCAAGTATCTGCAATTCCTGGGATATTTAATGTGTTCTGTTATATGAAACAACTTTATCATAAATGTTGTTGTTTAATGCTATCCTGTTGTTACTCATTGCCTTGCTGACTAATGAATTACTTAGCTGAATTTCATTAATAAAACTAGAACAATAGTTGCTGCAAGCAGGTCCTGGTCACCTCTGTGTTTGAAAAATTCCATTGCCAAATGCTTTCAGGCTCTGCCTCAGAAATTAGCACAGGTTTATTCTTAATATTCTCTGTACAGTGAAAGAGATTTTTTCCCTTTGGTTTCTGCCTTGTATTGAATTTTAATTTTTTAAATTATTCTTGCATGTTTTTTGGTCAGTACAATACCAGCATGAGTTTTGTGGGATTTTTCTCAAATCTCCATATTTTCCTCAAAAGAACAGTTTCCTTTTCTTGTAGATCTAGTTCACTGCCTGCAGACAATTCTCTCTTTTTATTTTAGATGTCTATAAGAACTGATGCAGTTTTCTACCAGCTATCCAGAAGCTTTTTGTTTCTTTAAAACATTATATTGTTTCCCTATGTATCTGAGCAATCATTTGTAAATTATGGTAAGTGTATTGTGCTGTTGTTTCTCCTTGGTCCTACATTTTATACTCTGAAACAGAGTAAGTGAGACCTGTTTGACAAAATGTAATGTAAGCCTCCAGTTTTACATTCAATTACAAGCTATATTTTCCCATCATTTTTTCTCACAGAAAAGCTGGCAGCAGAGATACCAAACTTCCCTTAAGAATACTTTCTAGGAATTGTTTATACAATTCACCTCTCCAGAGCTTGTCCAGATGGTTTTCCTTGCTGTCCTATCGTTGTGTCCCACTTCAAAACTCTTGTAGACACATTATCATTTTCATTTGTTTCACAACAAAATATAGAAAGTTTGCTTACTCTTACTAATGTGACTTTCACGTGGTGGCTGAGGGGGGCTGCTGCTTTTGACTGTTTCTGAAAGGTCACAGATAACCTTTCTGACATCTAGTGACAACATGAAATGATTCCTTCTCTGCTTGAGCAAAGTTTTGCTCCCTCAGTAAAGTGTTCTCCATTTGCTCCATTCCTGCCACAAGGATGCTCCAAGGGCTGCTGGCAAAGGAGCTTAGAAACCTCTTTCACACATGCTAAGGAATGATCAGACTTTCCAGCTCACACTCTGCTTTCAGTAGTCAGCTCAGCAGAAGCAGTCAATCACCAAAAAGCTGGAGCCTCCATTGATTTCAACTGCTTGGCTTTTCTAAAGGGAAATATACATGGATATAGATATTTATTATAGATTCCTCTCACTTTATCTCCTATAAGCTTAAACAATCCATCAGTAATGAACAGCCTCCTCTATATTTCACAGAGTCACATTTTAAGCTGAAAAATGCCCTGAATGACAATATGTGTTGATTGCAGACACCCCCAGTAGCAGCTGCAGTCCAGCCTCTGTGGAGATTCTTCTGCAGCCAACACCAGGACAGGGGACAGTGTGGGAGCAGATGTTTGTGGCCCTGTCTCCTGTTCAGGGGTTGTGCCAGAGGAGATCAGCCCCTGTTGTCACATCAGCTCTGTGAGGAGGAATGGGTGATAGCCAGCATGAACACTCATTTGGATCCACCATGGGAAAAGGGGTACAGGGAGTTACCGATAGTGCTGCTGGGGTTTAGCTGGCCCTGGCTTTGGCTGTTGTTTGTTTAGAGCACACTGAGAGCTGCTGAATTTGGAATCTCCTCGTTGTGGCACAGCCACAGGAAGTAAAGACTTAGGACTTAAGCTTAAGAACATTAGTATGAGGGGATTCTGATGTGCACTTTTATTCTGTCATTACCAATAATTTGTAAAGGCAGGAACAAAATCAATCTCATAAATATCATAATCCATCTTGGCAGAAAATGCACATAGAGGCATTAACATCTTAAAATACTTCCAGCTTCTGCATGAAAAACTGTGAAGCATCTGTCTCTAAAAAAAGGGTTTTTAAATAGTTTTCTGAAGGTCAGGTAATTTTTTTATATATTATTACCTCATAAATTAGTTGGATGCTGATTATGGCCCATGAATATCAAATACTTATTCGTCTCACTCCTTTTGTTGACATTTTTGTGCACGTTGATCATCACACACTTCTCTAATGCAAACTTCTTCATTTTGACCTAACAGTGATGTCAATTGCTTTTCTCAGAAGAACCCACCTTTCAGCAATATTTATGACAAAATATTTTCAATTATTATTTGGTTGGCACCTTTTGATTTTATCATTCACAATGGGTTATGGTAGGTGATTACTAAATGCAGATTTCTATTCACTAGGGCTTTAATTTCTACCAAAGCTGAATAAAAAAGTATCATGGCTCAAGCTTTAAAAAGCTAGATTTTTTAAAAAAAATCTTTCTACATTTTAAAACAACTGTTTATGTGACAGATGGAGAGAACATTTTTAAGTTAATTTTGCTATCAGGAGAAAGAGTTCAGCAAAACTGGAATTTTTCTGACAATATCAGGTGAAAAAGGATAAAATCACAAGGGTTAGAAATTGAGTGCAAAAAGTATAGGTCTGTTGAATGAACCTGAGATACTAATGTGCATCCAACTACATGCAGCATACATTAAAACCCTTCCCCATTTCCTTTTCCCCTCAAAGGCAACAGGTGGGCAGTTTATAGGTAATGGCCTCTCACCATAATGATAGGTGACTATCATCCAGTAATAGTCACAAAAAGGCTTAACATTAAAAATTTGTCTGGCTTTACACTCTTTTCTTTTCTTTTCTTTTCTTTTCTTTTCTTTTCTTTTCTTTTCTTTTCTTTTCTTTTCTTTTCTTTTCTTTTCTTTTCTTTTCTTTTCTTTTCTTTCCTTTCCTTTCCTTTCCTTTCCTTTCCTTTCCTTTCCTTTCTTTTCATCTGGTAATTTGTGTATGCAGAGGTCAAAGAGTGAATTTCAATAAACTTATTTGTGTTTCTTTCAAAAATTTCAACGAAAAAAGTATTACAACACTTTTTGATCACAGCAGGTCAGGTCACAGTCCATCTGGGTGCATGTCCCCCTGTAACCTGTCTCTAAAGTGGCCAGTAGTGGATGTTAAGGGAATGAATGGAAGAGAGGAGACACATCCATAGCCAGGTCATCCACGGGCACTGGCACTTTGCAGCTGAGAGGATCCTTAACTGGAGTTTATACATTGACATCCTGTGCTACAGTTACCAAACAGTATCTGCAAATGTATCAGATCCTTGACACAATACATTTTACCTCCGAAACATTCTATGGTATCGAGTTCTGTAACATAATTATATGTTACCTGGAAAAGTACAACCCTTGGTTCATTTTAAAGCTGTTGCCCAACAGGATTCCTACTGAATCCTTGTATGACAGAAAGTGATGGCTAACCCCCATTGCATTCCCAAGTTCAGAATTCTCTGTCAAATCCCTCCCCAAATTTTCTTCTGCAAGCCAGTCAGTCCAAAACTATTTTGGGTTTCTTCATACAGAAGCTACTACAGCTGCTCAATGTTTGAAATTTTCAGTTGTCATCTTTCAACTCAACTATCCTGAATAATTCTTTACCATTCCCAAACTAATATCTTTCTCTCCCTCTCTCTCTCTCTCCATATATATCCAAGATTGTTTATGGCCAGTTAATTATGCAGTGTCCATCTCACTAAAGATATTTTCAGAGACTGGTTATAACATTGTGAAGACAAGAACTCTGAAGAGCACTTCTTTCATTATATGATACCTCCATTTTTTTCAAATACTTTGGTGAGGGACTTAAGTTTTAAAAAATTGAAAACATCAGTATACTTACTATAAACACTGGGTGACCCTTGCCCATTGACCTCTAGCATCTCCAATAACTTTGTGAAACACCACATCAGGTATAGAAGTTTTGTTGATTTTTCTCCAACATATCAATCTGAATGTAGTGCTTACTTTTTTTGCATTATTTTGTATAGTTTCCCTCAGTATATTCATACATACTTTCTTCTCATGCAGCCTTTCTGTTTTAGAACAGCACCTGTAAGGATTCATTTCTCTAGCCTCTATCAATTGCAAAAGCAAGCAAGGAGATTATTAATATTTGATTAATCATTCAGATGTCTGTAGCTATATCATTAAAACATCTTTTCATTTTTTGTACTCTATGCACAACAAGTCAAAGGGACTTTAATAAAAAATTAATACAATGCATTTGCAGCACTCCAAGGGCAAATTGAACTGTAGAGAGAGGCTTGAGGGCCTTTTGGAAGTAATTCAAAGCCCATTGAGTCTTTTTGTAGCTCCAAAGATTTCCAGTGCATTTAGATGACTTGGTGACTGTGTGTTTGATGCTAAGAAAAACTTGCAGCCCCAAGAAAAGACTTCTTACTGGTTATAAAGTTCCCATGAGGCTGATGCTGTTCTGTAACCTTCCAAGACTTCCTACTGACTTCAGAGAGCACAGACTAAAGCTACACCATTCCACTGCTGCTTTGGAAGCAAAGCCCATTTCAAGCAGAAGGAATTCTTCCATGAAGAAGAATTCTATGCCCCGTTTTGGGCGAACCAAAGCCTTTCCCCTGGAAAACTTTCATTGAAAGTAACTGCTTAAAGCAATTCTGCACTAGATAGTAAGTGTCTAGGCCTAATTATTAAAAATGCTGCATCAAGGTAAGGAAAGAAAAAGCTGGTCTGGCATTTTATTGAACTTTATTTCATTTGTAAAAAATGTAAATGAGCAGTGACAAAAATGTCAGTATTGACGTTTTATCTACTCTTCCTCTTTTTCTTACATATTTTACATTTTCCAAATAACTCCTTATCAGTTCATTTTTGAAAAAGTGCACTTTTTGTCTATTTTCCCAATGTTTTGATGTAAAATATTCATGCATGCACCATAATTTGCACATTAAAAGCCAATTTACAATGCAAAATTTCATGTTAATTTTTATATGCAATTCAAATTTCTAGAACAATGGCACATATATTAAAAATACTGCATTTTGAAAATATAATCTTATATATGCAATAGATTGCTATTGCACCTACAAAAGAATATCATAAAACAGTGAAACATGTCTCACAAGTCACAGCAAAAAACACATTAGCACTCTAAGGAGTCATTTGTTTACATTAAAATTAGCTCTGTGAAGGTTTACTGGGAAACAGCGCTTGGATTTTCCATTAGAGTACTGAGTGCAAGATGTAGAGCTGCTTCCATTTCTGTGCAGCTTCTGTTCTTCTAAGCCACATAGAAACATCCATTTACTTTGAATTTTCTGTAAAAATATGACTGCATTTCAAACTGAAGACTTAGGGTTGTGTGAAACCAATAAATAAGACTGTGTTGGCTGCATGCCTTTGGGGAAGCAATCATGATTAGTTCCCACTCAGGAATATGCTGCTGGATCTCACCAGGGATGTTTGGAGCTACAGAAAGTGAAGGGAATGCAGCATTTCCAAGCCCGTACTTCACACCTGGCCCAGTCACTTCTCATTTAATACCAGAGGTTGATTTGTACAATGATCAAGGGTAGAATCTGGCCAGCATTTAACTAGCTGGATGAGAAGGACATGTTACAAAGGTGTTACTGTCATCTAAAGATGAGCTAAAGAAAAGTAAAAATATTCACACTTTGGAGTTCTCTGGTGTCTCTGCAATTTGGATAAGACAGCGAGGCATCAGTTCTGCAGCCCAGATGTCACACTGCAGATTTTCTGTAACCATGAGCTAAAAAAATACCCCTTTTTGTTAATGATTCCTGTAATTTTGGACAGTTGGTAAGCCAAATTTTGTTGGTAGGCCCCATAAATGCTTCTTTAAATGCCACAGATCCACTGTGCAGTCTGTGTATGTGATAATCCTGTTTCAAAGCATGAGCGGGGACAGAAGTAAGGGGACTTGCTGACACACACTTGTTATTTCTTAGGGTTAATTTTGTTCTGCTGAGTTGCTCTTGAGCTTTTACTATCCCAGACTTTTACTTCCCTTATTTACCATGTTTGCACTAAGATCCCTCTACACAGCAATAAGTAAGAGCAGGATGACCACAGCCACTTTGTAGAGCTCCAGTCCGTAACTTAAACTGAGATCAAATGTTAGTTACTGGGGTAAATACCTTTTCCATTTTCAACTAGGGAAACTAATAGTTATCATTTATACAGCATTCCATGTCTCTGAAACACTGAAAACATTTTAAATTGATTAATTCTGTCTGTGATACACACTGAGGTCAAACTCGCTTTTATGGGCAGCATTATTACTCTGGGTTAACTCAGCAGAATTCAGCCTCTTCAGCATTACATGACAATATAATTTGGCTTTTAGTAATTACAAATATTTTGAAGAGGTCAAAACATTGAATGAAATGTTGTCCTGATCTGCAAAGCTATTGCTGTGGTCTACAGGATTCCAGAGTTTTAGGCAATGGCAGGATCTGTTCATTTTGAGGCTATGCTTGTGTGAGGGGTAAAATTGATGCCTGAGACAAATTTCCTGAACACAGGTTTTTTCCAACACCACAGGTCCTTGCCACATCTGCACTACAAGTGCAAAAGTTCAGAGCAGGGCAGGATGTTACTGAGCCTCCACCTGGCTGCACCAGTGCAAATACAGGCCAAAGGGAGGGTTTCTCGTGCTGCTAGGGAACGGTGGTAAGCTGGCACAGAGGAAGGACAGTGAGCCTACACACCACCAACTGGGCTCAGTACAGCAAATCCTCACCCTTCCAGCATTACTGCATTTTATCATGTTGGTTACATATTTAAGTAATTGTAGATTCAAGAAAATGAAACGGTCTCTCTTTAAACGAAGAGCAGATGGTTAATTCCTACTCATGGCCACAAGAGGAAAACCAAGAAATAACTAGGTTAATTCATAGCACGGGAGATTTAGCATAGACATTAGGAATATGCTTGCCAACCTAAAGGATTGTTAAACACCAAAATAGGTTAGCTTGGAAGGCCACAGATGAGAAAGAGTTTAGGAAATGGGAAGTTTTAAGAGCAGTTAAGCATACTTGCATTGAGGATGGTCTAGGATACAGCTGATCAGCTCACTGCAGGGGATGGACCTCCAGCCTCCTGAATTCCCAAACAGCTTCTCAGTACTATGATCCCATAGGGGTATGGCTGCCCTCAGCCTGGTACAATACAAACAGTCCTGAGAGCAAACGACCAACTTGGGACAATTGTACAACTGACTAAATTAAAGAGAAAGGAAATGTCCTCACAGTTTTCTTACCACTCTTTATCACAAAGTTGTGTATTATATTGGGTCAGACAAGAAAACAAACGCCATATTCTGATGTAATCCAGTCCTGTCTGTTTTACCCACATCACTGTTTCTTTTTCCCTATCTTGATTACAGATCAGAGTAGTCCAGGCTTAAAATTGTAGTTGTCAGAACAAGAGGTCACTTGAGTCATTGCAATTTCCAGAAATATGGCTTATGCCCTCAGAATTTTCTCTGGCAATGTTTTATTGTAAATGAAACATACTCCATATCACCCTGTCCTTGCAAAACTTTAGCAGAGTTGACAAAGTGGGATGGAATGGCTGAAGGGTTTCTGCTTGGGTTTTTTTGACTGTATAAACATTAGAACAATACATTCCTGGTTTGGCCACTTTTATGGCTGACTGCCTGCACTTCTGGTAAAGAAACAGTTTAAATGAACCAAACTGTAAACGGATGCCCTATTGCAGTCATGGTGTCTGCATCACCCCATTAGAGAGGGAAAATCATTTTGAGCGGCCAGAGCTCAGCCTTGGACCAAACTCTTCACTGCTGTAACTCCTTTGATCTGTGTAAACCTGACTTTTGCTTTCTTTAGTTTTTTGCAAATTGCAACTTGAGTTTTCATATGTATGTTTTAATGGTAGAAATTACATTTATCTGTAAAAATCCAAACCCTGATCTGCATGCAGTCTTGGTCATCTAACACTGTAAAATTAGAAACTGAGAGCTGAACTGACACATTCAAAAATATATAGTCATTCTAATTAATATTAGAGGAAACAAACACAAAAAAAACTTGATGAGATAGAATTTGTTATTTTGCCCCTTAAGTCCTGATTTTTTTCCCACAGTACGATTACTAGGTAGTCTAGCTAGTGTCTAGAAAGCTAATTTTCAAATGTGCACCAATACTTTTCCCATAAGTATAATCCGTAAAGATGCACATGGAATACAAATGTTAAAAACATTACATCAAATTCTGGTCCAAACCAAAACCAAATTATGTTCCAATTTTATACCAGTAAATCCCCAGCACAGGGAAAAAGTCACAACCAGCACTCAACAGAATAAAAGACTCTAGCTGAGCAGTGAGAAAAAGCTTTAGTCTATCAACCACACATAAGCAGGAATAAAAAATACTAGCATAAGAAACCAGGAGAAAGTAAGCTACATTTTTTCTCTAAATAGCAGGGAAAAAAATTGCACAGTATTTGTGGTTCTCAAATGCTTCAGAAGATTGCAGAGTATTTAGTGGAAATCTTTCAAAATTGCCAACTAAACTGATGGACATCTTGTTTGTACATGTTACATTACCAAAATTGGGCATTACTATATTTAAATGAGGTTTTGTGGAAGTTTTTCACATCTTACCAGTTTCAGACTAAACTAAACAGTGGTTTATTGAAATTGAAACATTTTCCAGTCAGTCTAGCCTAAAGACAAGCCTTAAGTGACTTTAATTCTGGAATTGTTTCAGTTAAAAAAAAGAGAAAGTTTAAAGGTGCTATGCTACTTATGTTAATTTGGTTTTGCTGCAGAAAATTCTTTCCCAGCTTTTATATTTATTAGTTATATTTCCAAAATTTTAATATTTGCCTCTAATTATTTTTCAATTATTTTGTATTCCAGATGGGTTGTGAGAGGTATAATCCAGGTGGGAAAGGCTGGATTACAGTGTTTAGAGAGTATGCTATAGAATGCAGCTCCCAGTAGCATCAGCTATATCTTCATGGGGTAACAGCAGCTGATATATGAATCTACCATCTGGGACAGCGTGACACCAATAAGCCTGTTAATTTACAAGGTTCTCTTCTCTATATAAAATAAAAACATTTTAAAAAATTAAAAAAAAAAAAAAAAGAGAGAGAGAGAGAGATACTATGGTCCTTACAGACCCTAACATACCTACTTCTTACTGTTCAAAGGTACCCCATTTTAAACAAAAATGATGCATGCCTGTCATGAACACAGCTGTACTAAAATTTGCAGCTTTATCTTTCCAGTCCAGAAGTAATTCCTGTGTTTTCCTGCTTCTGCAACCTTTATACATCCACGTAGGCCAATCCCAACAAACCCGTAAGAAAAAACTACAGGTTTCCCCACTTCATCAACACAATTCATGCTCACAGGCTATTAAGCCTGATTTGGTTCACTAGCAGGCCCAGTTTGTGGCTGTAATAATTTTGTTCTTTGAGTTCATTATTTTTACACAGTCCTTGCTTTGTGCCACTTTGTGTTTGGAGTCACAAAGCACCTTGGGGTGGTGGGCTGGGGGGCAGACATACCACCCTTGCCCATCTTCCTCCACACACGAAATAGTTGCACAAGTTTGGGTTCCTAGGTAACTCTCTAAAAGAACTGGGTGTTTTCATTAGTCTTGTTTTGAAACTCTGTAGCCCCCACTGGAGAAGACCAAGCCTTCCACTTCACACTCATCCTCTTCAGTCATAGGGATGACTCTTATTTCACTGCTTGAAGGAGTCACATAGTTACATCAAATTTTGTGCATCCAGGACCCCTAAGTGAATTCATGGCATTTCATCTGAAAGGACCAGTCTGCTCTGATCAAACTGCTCCTCCAGGAACAACAGCATGTTTCAAAACGCTCAGCTTCTCCTGGCAGTGACAGCTCCCATGGAAAGGATGGTGAGAGGGCAGTCACAGTAGGGTGGCAGGCCTGAGCAAATTGAAAGCCGGTAGACGAGCTTCTCTTAGGGTGTTTGCAGTCCCCTGAAACAGAGGTACTCACACTGGCCATTTGAAAGTGAAATTGTACCATGCATGCCTGCTGAGCCCATTGGATGTGCTGGAAAAGTGGCAGCTTTACAGACTGGCACGGCTGAAAACGGAGCACTGAGAGGAGGTTACAAATTAGTGCTCTGTGCTTTCCACCGTTTGGAGGAGGTGACATCTTGGGGATCCCATCTTTAGATAAAAAGACATACGATAAAAGGCTGAAACAAATTGCTCATGATCATTAGCTTCTTAGTGATGGGAGAACTACAAAAAGCACCTACAACTGGTTAGATTTGCATGTTGTGCATTCATCCAGCGTCCTCAGTGCATTCCTCAGAGGAAGGAACATAGCCTGATCGGCGAGCTGGAAATGCAGCTCTGCAGGATGCTGCCTGCCCTCGGTGACTCTGATGATTACTTCATCAAGTTGTTTTATGGAGCAAATTTTCTACCTCCACCTAGATTTTAAGTAAGATTGCTCTTTTTCAAACTTTCCATACATTCACCAACTTCAAACATTTCCAGAAATAACAAAAAGCAGAGCAGCAGTAGGCTATATTACTTTCAACTGACTTCACTGCCTTTAGTTCAGGCAATCTGAGATGTTCTGATATTTAAAATGACCTATGAAACTGACCTTTACATTCAGAATCAAAAATAATATTTCAGGATTTTGAGAAAAAGAGACTAATATTGATACAGGTTATGTACCAGTAATCAAAATGTAGAATAAAAAAATAAGACTGTGGTAATTGGGGAAAAAAAAAAAAAAGTGCGGGTTTTTACAGTAAAATATCAAGGTGTCCTTAAAGTACCTAAACAACTGTAACCTCACCTTAGAGAGAAGTCACACAACAATCAGACAATCAAAATTAAGGTATTAGATGAACTTAGCTTTTAAGTAATTAAAACTGGTTTTTAAAGATGTATTTACATTTTTATGTAATTTTTTTCCCAGCCTGAGAATACCACTCAAGGCTATTATTCATGGAGTTTTTAAAACAAAACTGTGTAGAACCATTCACTCTGCACAATATGGGACATAAAACTCATTAGCTAACCTCACTAGGCTCTCAGTCCACAAAGAGTATAGAATATCTAATTTGAGGTCCTTAAGCAATTTAGAGCATGAAAACTAAGCAAGCTTCTTGTTCCCATAACCAAGAGCCACGGTCCCACTGTTTGTGTGCCCAGCACCACCCTGCACATTTCCCTACTCACAGTCCCCAGCAGGAATGTGTGAACGTGCCAAACCTACTGCAGCTGCAAGGCCCTGCTGTTTTGCATGGCCACTCTCTTCCTACTGCACAAGGAGCAGGTAAGAAAATGGGTTTGGCAGGTAGTGAACACAGAGTCAGGCCCAGCATGGTCTGTGTCAGAAGGGACCTTAAAGACCATCTAGTCCAACCCTCTGCCATGGTCAGGGACATCGTTTCCTGCCATGGGCAAGGAGGTTGTACCAAGTCCCATCCAAATCTGAATACTTCCAGGGATGGGGTGTCCACAACTTCCCCTGGGCAACCTGTTCTGGTGTCTCACCCACTCTCATTTACACTTCTTCCTTATAACCAATCTAATCTACTCCCTTACAGTTTAAAACCATTGCCCTTTCTCCTATCACCATAGGCCTCAGTAAAAAAATCATTCTCCATCTTTCATCAAAGCCACCTTTCAGTAAAGAAAGGCCACAATAAGGTCATCCTGGAGTCCTCTCTTCTCCAGGCTGGGCAACTCCAACTCTCTCAGCCTGTCCTCATAGGAGAGGTGCTCCAGCCCTCTGATCATTTTTGTGACCCTCTTCTGACACCGCTCCAACAGGTCTGTTTCTTTCCTATGTGGAACACTCCAGGCCTGGATGCAGAATTCCAGGTGGGGTCTCATGAGAACAGAGTGAGGGGGACAGAAATCCCTCCCTCTCCCAGCTGCCCACACTGCTTTGGATGCAGCCCAGGACACAACTGGCGGTCTGGGCAGAGAGCGCACATTGCAAGGTCATGCCCAGCTCTCATCCACCAGCATGCCCAAGTCCTTCTCATCAGGGCTGCTCTCGATCCCTTCATCCACCAGCCTGTAGTGATACTGGGGATTGTCCCCATCTAGGTGGAGGACCTTGCTTTTGGCCTTGTTGAACCTCATGAGTTCATCTTGATCTCATGAAGTCTTCTGAAGAATGTTGCCAAGTACAGACTGTTCCTACAGCAATTTAACTGTCCGCACCAGTCTGCTGTCCTGGACAGCTGCGTCCTGCCCTAGGGCCAAAGCTAAAAGCAATGGGAGAGCTACAACTGATAATTAACATGAGATGGCTTCTGTGCCTGTGAAAAGCAAACCACACATTTACATGCCTTCAAAAGGATACTTCTGTAAAACAAAGTATAAAATGGAAATTAGAAGGCCTAGGTGAGAATTTGACAAACAAATAGTAATTGACGTTAGAAAAATTAAAGGGAACTTTATTACAATATTAAGGATGCAAATTATGGATCAGTGGCACTCCCAAGAAAATAAAATCAACAATTACAAAGAATAAAGCCTCTGTATGCCTTTTCAAACATGAGTCTCAGAAAAACACAAAGAAGTATAATAAGGATGATAAGAGGTAGGGCATAGACTTTACATGAAAGGATATTACATATACTCCTCACCTTGGAATAACGAAAACGTGATAAATGTATATAAAACCCTGTGTGGAGAATGATTATGCACTATTGCTCTTAACTTAAAAACTAGAGTACACCACACAAAATTATCAGGCGGGACAAGTAAATAGACAGATGTCCTTTTTCCCATTTATTAAATCATTAAACTAATTATCATAGGATTTTCTGGATGCCAAAAAAAAAAAAAAATTAGTATATTCCAGATTGTCTTGATTTCTTAATTTTATAATCTGGAAGAGTTGCAAGAGAAGGAAAAAAATCTTTTATGTTTTTATATATGCTTTCTCTTAGCATCTATTACTGGGGCTACTGTCAGAGGCAAGATGTTATTTAGATGGACCTGTGATCTGACTGGCTTAGTTAGTCTGAAGTTTTATGCAGAACAAATAATCACCCCTGTTTAGCTTTTGTTTTTTCCCAGCAGAGAACATTGATTACAATAATATTTTTCTTGTCATAAAAATACAAAAACAGCAGAAGGATTACAGAGGAAATAACATAGATGTTAGAAACTGATAAATGTAAAATAAAACACAGGCAGGAGACATCCAACACTGTAAGAACGAGAAAGGTCATGGGCTAACATACAAACCTTCTCATTTAAATAATCTAACTATCTAATAGTAACCATCTAATAGTCAGTAACATGCGTACATATCCACAAAAATAAGGCTAAAGAGATTTCTAGGAATGATAAGATAAGAATCTTTACCACTAGGTCAAGCAGCTGACACAGTCTCTAATGACAGACTCATGAAAGGCCTAACCATGACCATGAAAGGCCAAACACCTCTGCCCATGCAAAGGAAAACCACACTCCTGAGCGTCCTGACGAAATGGAAAAACAAGTGCATGTACCTTACTTCTGGGTTTTAAAGAAGGTTTTTCAAAGGCCCTCCTCAGAAGATGTTCAGGAAAAGCTACAGGAGTGATCCAGAGCACGGAAAGCAGCTTCTCTGAAGAAAAATTTAAAAGATTAATTGTGATTGACTTAGGAAAGAGCACAGAAGACTAAGAAGTGCTATAGGAAAGATGGAGCAGGAGTTTGAAATTAATTCAAAGCTATTAAATGATGGCAGTTTCTTAAATAATTCTCTTACTTCTCTCTTACTTTTCATGTACCCTGTAATTAGATTGTGGATAAAAAAGTTCATTGAGCCTAAAACTTAAAAAGGAATTAAACATTTCTATGGATTTTGAGAATAGGTATAGCTCTAATTAATCTGAATACCCTGGAATATTAAATGTTAGACTTTGAGGATAAATCAGTCTCTGACTATCAGAGATCATAATGAAACCTAACATCCAAGATAGGTGCACAGTATCATTATTTGACAACCACAGGGCTACTTGCACCTTTCTCAGAAGCACTTGGAACTGATCATTTCTGAAGGTATAACAATGCACCCATATGCAATTTTAAGTAAATTTTTTGTTTCTGTACTCCTGTTGTGACAAGAACAATTAATAGTGCTGTGGGAAGAGGTAGAATCAAGCACAGTTGCAGCATTCCTCTATTTTGGACTGATGTCATTTGTAGTGGAATGAGGAGACAGTGGCCCAAAACGAGAGGAGGAGGAAGAGGAAAGAAAAAAGGTGGCTTTGGGTTAGAGGCCAGGGCAGACTGGGCTGTAAACAAGACAGATATGATGATTTCAGTGCTCGTGTTTGCTGGCTGGGGTTAAGGGAGAGGAGTGTGCAGAGAAAAAGATGGAAGAGGAGGCTGGCCAGTGCTCGTGGGGAACTTGGCACAGATCTCTATGGCAGCCTGTCATGTACGGAATGGAGGGAGGCTGGCGACCATAGGAAAAAAGAAATGACAAGGCAAGAAGACTGATGCTTGTAGGACATTAGGGTGATGGGCATTAAGCATGAGGGCTACAGGAAGGAGCTGTAATGGATAGAAGTGCCAAACCCAGGTCTAAGAGTAGTGTTTATCCACATGGAGCCTTCATATGAATCATAAACAAGTAAATCCCCTTGTAGATACTGTAAGTATTGACCAAGGTGATAAGAAATGTCCTGGGGTCCAGTAACAACGGTCTCCTGATGCCAGTAATGGAATAGTCAGGGCAGACATGGTCTGCTTTCCACCGTGTCTTGGCCTGACCTTGGGAGAGAATAAAAGCTGAGTCTCAGCTTCCAACATGGTCGAGAAAGAACAAATCCTTTCTGCCTGTATCCCTGCTGTTTGTGGGTCTTCTGAAGCAAGGAAAGATGTACCTGACTCCAGGACCGGGCTGGTGGAACGAGGTTAACTGGCAATACAGACAAAGTCAAATGCTGATAAATGTGTGACAGTGCTGATTGGAAGGAAGTCTTACAAATACTCACAAGGACAATAGATTTCATCTTTACTGTACTCACTCAAGAAAAAGGCCTAGGCATCAGGGAAGACAGCTGACTGGAGACACCAGTTCATTGCATGCTTGTATTCAAAGGAACTAACAAAATATAGGACCTACAGAAGACCACCATATAATATACTGATGATTCACTATTTAATAAATAATGTCTCACCATGCACAACAAAATATAGGAAAATAAAAAGAAGTGATTCAAATGTGATTGAAAAAAAACATTGGTGACTTATTAAAGTACCTAAAAATTCTGACTCTTCCACTTTAAAGTGAGAAAAAAGTAAAAAGAAAGATATGTGTAACACAATATGAGTTGTAAAAAATACACAAAAATATACATAACTACAATCTTTATAATTGGAAGAGTCATTAGATTGGATATTAGGGAAGAGTCAATTAACTCTGATCTTAGGAAAAATTTCTTCACTAGAAGGGTGGTCAGGCATTGGAACAAGCTTTCCAGGAAAGGGGTGGAATCACCATCCCTGGAAGTATCCAAAAATTGTGTGGATGTGGATATGGTTTAGTAGTGAACAGTGGTGCTGGATTTAATGGTTGGACTCCATGATTTTAGAGGTCTTTTTCAACCTTAATTATTCTCTGATTCTGGGATTCTGAACAAATGGAAACATAACAGACTGCTAAGAGTAATTTGTTTTTTAAAATTGACAACACATCTTGTTACTCAGGTCCACTAATGACAATATATTAGCTTCTAAAATGTATCATCCTGCATCATAATGAAAAATAGAAAACTATTAGGAACATCAACACTAGTTAGAAGGGTTTTTAGAAAAAGACAAAAAAATACAGAAAAAAGATTGCCATTGTCATACTGTATGGCACTCCCCAGGCAGGCCCGCCAGGCCGAGGGCCCGAAGGAGAGCCACACAAAGAACACACACAGATGCAGCAGGAGAGAGAGCAGGAAGAGAGAGGGCAGAGCCCTCCGACTTTATTTTATATGTTTTCACACATCACCGTGGATTGGAGGTAGAAATCACCACCTCCTATAATCCACTTGGTCAAAGTATTTGTCAATCATATTTCTCCATCCGGTATACCGGAATTCGTAAACACAGATACAATTTAGGAAAACATAGATAATAGAGAGAAAACAAGTCATGGCCATGAGAGAGAAAGTCTAACAAGAAAACACTGAACACTGCAAGTCAGGGCAACAATACTGTGCTAGTATAATCACCTAACACTGCAGTACTATTCTACTTAAAAACAGTTATATATTCCAGAGAAAAAAATCAATTACTTTTAGTAATAATCTTTATGATTGATAAATCTAGTGACTGCTTTCTTCTAAAAATACATGTACTCTCTTCCAAAATGAGAATGTAATGCTTTCATTTGCAGATGTACATACACCTAATGTAATTACACCCAGTTTACTGTTGTAGTACTGAACGCAGAACTTAGCCGCATATTTCCCTCTTATTTTTGTACTTATAACATTGTAAAAATAACACATGTATCTCAGGAATTGATTCTGTGACATTTACCAAGTCCCACTGAGCTGGGAACCAAGCCTGCAAAATCATACTCATGAGAATACGCTCCCCAAGTCAGGTCAGCGAATAAAAGCTCCTCACATGAGTAAGGCTACAAGAATAGACTACAGGAGGTCAAGGTCAGTGGTGAGTTTTGGCTGAGTCAGGGTTGGAGGATAAGGCCCTTATGAATCCTATAAATAGTTCATTGTTAAAAGAGGTCAGACCTAATTCTGGAAGTATTTTGGAAGAAGAAACCACTGCATGACTGATGACGTACGCCAATCCAAGCCTCTCTGCTTATTAATGTGACATTTGTTTGGAACCAGCATATAATAAATAAAAGATATTTTTAGGATGTGCCAGGGAAATGTATTCAGATTTTCAGAGAATAATTTGAGTATATTAAAAGTGTTGCACAGTATCAAAGGAATGGTTGTTAGCGTATACAAATAAGGTATTAACAACTAGTGGTTTCTATTGATCCTGATGGAAACAGAAAAGCAGGTCAAGGAGGCTAAAAGTAGGATTTACTCACCTGACTTCAATCAGCTAGGATCTCATATCTAGACTCCTTTTACTATAAGTCAAGGGAAGCAGGTGGCTCTATTACCATTAACCACCTCCTAAGGCTGTAGTTTGGCAGAAACTTAGAGCTGACCTAAGTGAGCACTAACACCAGGAAAAGTGGCTTCCCCAAGGTCTTTTGCCCAGAACGAGTGGTTTATTCCCAGTTCTGTAGAGTAACTTCATTTTTGTTGACATAAGGGTTCAGTTACTCTGATAGATAGCTGACATTACTGAAACCATCCTCTTCCACTTCCTTCTTTCTCCCCTCAAGGTTACCTTTCAGTTGGCTCAGTTCTCTGGTCTGGAAACTATGCCAGCAGTGGCTGGGCAACAGATCAGAGCAATGTTGGGCAAAAATGACTGCTTCTTTCAACTCGAATGGCAGAGGAAGGCATTTGGCAAAGGGTTTGAATGAGCCATGTGGGTCTAACACTTCACTGCTACCAGTACAGGGAGGTCTTCTATTCTGTTCCCCTCCCTGCTGCCACCTGCACACAACCACCACTTCCTTTGCAATGGCTGTGGACTTGTAAGAGCCTTCTGTGACTGGAGGCACCTTCATAAGTTGGTAGAAAATTAAAGCATTTAAAAAAAGGAAATAGATTTTAGTGTGTTAGTCAGTACATCCAGATCACTGAGGTGTTAGATGGACAGGAGAGCTGGCAAACAAAGAAAGAGCCTGAGTGACCTGGGGGTGAGAAAGGGAAAAGAAAACAAGAAGAGACTGAAGTCTGGGTCCATCCTTTCAAGAGTCATGAGCTGTTAGATCAGCTGCTCATCGAACTGCACCCTCAGGGCCTCCTTCCATATTACATTGGATGTGATCTAATTGGAGGCAGACACAGGAAGGGACAGTCCCACTTTCCTCCAGGCCTTCAGCTGCACATTCCCAATAGGCATGACAGCAGAAGTGAGGGGACAGGAGAACCAGCATCCACACTTAGGTAAAATGCACCTTAAATTAACTGCCAAAACCAGCTGGTATCAACAACCCTCTGAAGTTTGTATATTTCCTCATTAACTAGAAGGAGCCTAAACAAAAAACCTTACCCTAGTACCCTATTTTCAAAGTATCTGAAGCTCAGTGACACAAAATTCAGATTGATGTGTTCATCCTGTGCTGCCCCGTCTATAGTCTCTACAGTGCTGCAACCTTACATTTTGAAGGAATGCATTTGTGCTAAATATTTCTTTCATTTTACGATAAAAATGATAATGGAAAGACATCTAAAAAGTGAAAGAAATTGGAACTGATCTGCTGATATATGCAGTATTATACCAATTCCTAAGAGAGTTGCAACTCTGTAGCAAAGTATTGACACTGTCCTCTTGCAATTCAAAATGAAGTGAAAACTGAAAGATCAAAAAGGAAAAAAGGGCAAGTTTCTAAACCCTGCTGATGAGCCCCAATCAGGCTGGAGCTGGAAGAATAAACACAGAGCCAAGAGCTCCAACAGCTGTTGAGACAGTGTGTGCTCACAGGGCTTTCATCAGTGCTAGCAGGGGTCAGTCTGTGGAAAGAACAAAGCAGCCTCAGAGCCTGGGCCACGGAGGGAGAAGCAGCGGAAGCAGAAAGGCCACTTGGACGACAGTCAGAGACTTCCCTAAGTCCCATTCTCTTCCCCTCCCTCACTTTGAGGAATACCTTAACTGCTTCAGGAGTCTCGTTCACTCACGTTACTGGCGTAAGCATGTCGCCGGCTTCAATGAAGCTATTTAAAAGAAGGTGCTGTTCAACATGAGCATGAATAGCAAGATGGTTTTTTTTCCTTCATAGTTGAAAGATTATTTCCTATGATGAATTATTAAACAAAGCACACAAAAGCACCTCCATAAAGCATTGCCTTCCATAATGGATGCTGACTGATTTCAGTGAAATAACTCTGATATATGTTGATATTCTGTGATTAAAGAGACTGAAAAAAAGGTATTCTCACACACTGAAATAAAGGTATTTTATTCTACCAACTCTGAATTGCATACTTTCCAACCAAAATATTGATTTCAAATTGTATCTTATTTGTGTTGCCAAGAGGATTTAGTAAACATATTAAGCACCATCTTCAGGAAGAAAATTTATGTATATTTTTTGTGTTTGACTGGATGAAAACATTCTTCAAGGAAACAACTGTCTAGACATGATGACAATAAACCCTCTATTACTGGAATGGCGGGAAAAGAGGCTGCCCTCAGAAAGCAGTACTTCCCAAAAAAGTCATGAACTGTTTGCCAGGCTGTCATGCACTTAAATAATTATTTCAGATATTCATTCTCCATAAGAAGTCTTATGTATAATTTCCCAATGTGGAACACATCGATGATTTACGGCTCTGTATGGTTTTTTCCATGAACAAAGCTTTGTTCCGTTGAGAGAGCTGAAAGGTACCTTACACCCATCATGGCCGTGTCAGGGGGCAACGCTTCATCAGCCCCACACTTATGTCATGGCATAATTTTGTAGTTCTTGCCATATGAACTGTGTGAAAAGGGATTAAAGGCACACAGGAAATCAGCACAAAAATTGTTGTTAGTGCTAAAATAATGCTGATGATGGTTACAATGCAATCAGTAGGGCCACTCCTGCTCTCTAATGATTTCCCCATGGTTAAGACTCAAACCAGATAAAAATTCAAGGGAGATCCTCCTGTTACTAAGGCAGGAACAGATTTCTGATTAAAAAGAAAATAGAAAAATTTAATTTGTCATTTTTTTATGAGAGCTTTTGTTTCACATCCCACTCCTGCAAGTTGCTCCATCGGGATCAGCTCATGTGCCTGCAAAGCTTCAGACTGGAATTAAAAACCAAAACTAACTGAGTCAAATAATCAGAAAAGGAAACTGAGTATAAATTGAGAGCAAAATTCAGTTTCGTTCCATGATGCAAGCAAGAGTGACAAATGGGTTATAACATTAATTTCACCTGACAGAGATAAGAAATTGGGTTGTTTCTTTAAAACAAGAGCTTCTTTCTCCATCTAGCAAAGTTGGGAGATGTTATCAAGAAAACCTCAGGTTCTGCCTTAATGCAAAGACTGCTGAAGAAAGCCTAAGGGTTTTTTAGATGCTTCTGGATTTTGCATCAACTTTTTAATTTTATGTATCAGTTTTAAGGTGGCCTGATACACTATACTGAGTTATTACTTGAAGAACTCTGAATGAGTCAGCTTTGTGGTTTCTGAGGAATGCGTTGTGCTTCTAGGAATTCAACCTGGAACTCTGGGCCTGTAGATAGGGCCTCTGATGTGCATAGCCAGACTGATGGCGCACGGAATACAGAGTTTTACACAGTAAGCTCTAAATCTGTGAATTAGTTTTTACAGTTGTGAAAGAATTAGATATTAATTAGGTAGAAGTGAGAAAAAAACAACAGATAAAAATGGAAACACAGGAAGAGAAAGAAGAAACATCATTTCACTCCAAAGTCTTAGGTGCTACCCAGCTAACAGTGTCTGTAGCAAACAGTGGTACTTTGAGGAAAAAGAGCAGCAGTGAATTTAGTTTTCTTCATGGTATTACAAATTCTTATGCAAGACCATTCACTTATTCCTTAAAAGTAGGGTTGTAAAGACCCAAATCTCTGATTGTTTCTTTTTACTCAAAGATGGGCTATTTTGTACACTCTGTTAAGTAGGCACTTTGTTGAAGGCAAAGTTTAATGCTGACATAAATTGTCAGGGTTTTATGATGTTTCCCGTGATCATTTAAAATTAATTAATTAAAATTAATAAATTTTGAGAAAGTACAGATAATTGCACCATGGAATCATAATGACCTTTCCAGGGTTATCAGCAGTTTTGGACCCTTAAGAGTCACAAGGAAACCTTTACATTTGAAGCAAAGAAATTGGCAGAAGTAATAATTGTCTTTTTATATGGATAAGTCACTGGAAACTAGTGGATTTCAAATCAGCTGCTGGACTATAGTAAAAATTAGGAATCCTTACTGCAATTCTGGGAAGATTGACTTCAGTTCTACATTGGTTATAAACCTTTGTCTTATCTTTCCAGCTTCCCCCATCCTCATTCCTTTCTGTTCTGGCTACTAGCTCCTTTCTATTCCTTCAGTTCCTGCTGGTATGCTGGTCTTTCCCAGCTCTACATGGTTGTTCCTGTCATGTTTCTGTATCTCTGTACCCTGACAGTAATCATGAATCACCTCATCCCTTTCTGTTTCTCAAATCTCTTCACCCGTCAAGCTACCTCTTCCTTTCTGTCACTGAAAAGATGGGGAAACTTCTGAGAGAATTTCTCTCGCCTCAGTTTCAGGTATTAACATCAAAGAAGCTTCCAGGATGATGCACTGGAGAGGAAGTCCCACTCTATGCCTTGAGTGAGGAGTGCCCAGGAGTGCCTAGGAATCTTGAGAACCTTCCATGAAATAATGTAAACACATTTGGCTTACAAAAATAATGAAGAGTCCTTTTCAGTGAAAGCACAGTCTGAGAGAAATTTTGTTAACTACTTTCTCAATAAGAAAAGTTTTTCCTACTTCACACCCGATCGTGAATTCTTGCACAAACTCTTCCAGCGACCTGTACAAATCCTTCAAGTTCTTTCCCAAACAACGACTATAGGATGGATCCTATGTACAGACCACAAGTGAATGGATCTCCTCCACAGCCACTTGTCTACACAGCTGCTCACCTGCTCACATCCTGGCAGACCCAGCAGTCTACTGGGTAAACTACATGTTAACTACATCCAGCTCCTGCTGTCCCAAAGGCCTTTCCCATCCTGTCTAAGTTTCTCTAAGAGAACGGCACTGCCGTATGGCTCTTGGTCTGTAAACATTAGAGAATAGTTCATCCACCAGTTCTGTTGGCTCTCTTTCAAGAACTATAAGAAGTGGCATGGTTGATATTGAAACAAAAGAACAGAGACAGTTGTTTAATTTGGGGTTTTTTCTTGTAATGCAGTACCATCATACTAGTCAAACATATCTAATTTTCTTTTCCTTCTGCATTTGGAGTCCTGTTGTTATAGGCAGACTCTGTATTACCCATCTCCACATTTCTTTCTGTTTTGCTTTACAGCAGAAGCAAAACTTCTGTCAGTTGACCTCATTTGGCCTTAAATGAACTCTAGATCTGGGTACAGGAGACTTTCTCCATATGAAAATCTTCCCTTTTGCACATATTTACGGAATCAGTCATTCCATTGGCTTTGTTTCCCTCCTTTGCTTGCCTCTCCAGTTGTGCCATTCCCAAATACTCATACTCATGAATTAGCCCCATCTTGTCTCTCAAAAAATGCATCCATTTGGGACCTCTTGTCTGTTTTCTACTTTTGTGTCTGAAATAAATATTTCAATCACATTTTTAAGCTTTATTTCACAACAATGAAAATATAAGCTGAAATTCTTGCACAACCACTTGATCTAAGGAGCTTTAAGAAAAATGTTCATTACAAAACTTCTGGTAAAATTGTAAAAGTTGCCAATACAGAGATTGAGAAGAGTATGTCTTCTCAATCTCTATATTGGCAACTTTTACAATTTTACAACACTTTGCAGACATACCTGATTCTGAGCTGGCCTTTTAATAGCTCCAGATCTTAGCAGTGATGGGGGGAAATTTGGTACAGGATTAGCTGTTAGAATAGGCTTAAGCTGTTCTGTACTTGGGTATGCGGAGCTTGATGTGTGCCCACATAGCCCCTCCAATTTTATGCCACCTTTAGCTGGCTGATATCAGGCAGAACATTTCAGAAGGGAAATGGTAATTACTGGCAGGCTATAGATAGCCATGGATAGCACCCTATCAGTGCTGCAAATATTTTCAACAGCTAAAATAACCCCAAGCAAACAAACCACAACTCGCCCTTAGATTACATGAAGTTTTACCTCCTTTGCAGATGAAAAGCAGGATCAGGCCAGGCCTAGTCTGAGAGGACATCCCAAGCTCTGCCAGCACTTTACAGAGAGAGACTCCATCTATTCAACACGCAATTTCAGAGAGCACAGCCTCAGAAAACGGGGGTGCTACCTGAAGTTCTGGAAAATGCCTTATGCTTCCTGGGGGATCACGAGCAGGGCAGCTCATCACAGGGCCTCCCGCTCCGTGGACACCAGGTGACTGAAGCTCAGTTCCAGGCCTCACTGACAGGCTGCTGTCTGAGGCACTTGGAGTCACTCCGTGGTGAAACTTCCAAAAAGATCGCCACTTCTTCTCTCTGGTGACCAGTGATAGGAGGGAATGGCCTGGAGCTGTGTCAGGGGAAGTGTAGGTTGGATGTTAGAAAAGGTTCTTCACCCAGAGGGTGGAGGGACGCTGGAACAGGCTCCCCAGGGAAGTGTCACAGAACCAAGAAGCATATGGACAACGCTCTCAAGCACATGGTGTGATTCTTCAGGCTGACCTGCGCAGGGCCAGGAGCTGGACTTTGATGACGTTTGTGGGTCCCTTCCAACTCAGAATATTTTGTAATTCTGTGATTCTTCCGGCGTGCCTGAGGAGGAGCCTGGGCGCACGCTCCATAGGGAAAACGCGAGCCTTCGAGCCCCGCGGGTCACCTGCACGGAGGCCGCCGGCCGCGGGAGGCTCGGAGGCNCGGAGCCCGCCGCCGGCGGGAGGCTCGGAGGCGCGGCCCCGCCGCTGCCGGGCCCGGTAGGAAGCGGAAGGGCCGGCGGCGCCGGGAGCGGGCCGGGAGCCGCCGGAACACCCGATGGGCGCCGGCCCCCAGGGGCGGGCTGAGGGCGGTGGAGCCGGAGCGGCGCCGGGCCGGGGCGATGCTGCTGCGCCTGGTGCCCGAGTTCGAGCTGCGGAGGGACGTGGTGCCCTGGCTGGCGGCGCGGGGCTGCGCCGCGGCTCTAGGTAACACTCGGGAGGCCGAGGAGAGCCCCATCCCTCCGGCCGGCCGCCCCTCGCTCTCTCCCGCCGCCTCCCTGCCCGCTCGCCCGCGGAAGAGCCGGACTGCGGCGAGGCCCCCGGGTGCGGGTCCCCGAGTGACCCCCGGGTGCGGGTCCCCGAGTGACCCCCGGGTGCGGGTCCCCGAGTGGCCCCGGGCAGGTCTCCGAGTGACCCCCGGGCAGGTCCCCAGCGGCACCTCCGGCCGCGGGGCCCGGGGGATGGCGGCGGGGAAGCGGCCGGGGCTCCAGGGGAGGGGAGCGACCCTCGGGTGCCGGGGGACTTGAGGTGTGCAAGTTTGCTGTCCTCAAGGAACTTCGCACATGCCGAAAACACTTCTACACATCTACACTCCATGACTTGTTTCTTCTTCCTGCTTCTTCACACGTTCGGGGCTTTCTCTTTCTTTTCTCCATTCCACCCCCCTTTTACGCCCCTCACCGCCCCAAAAAACCCAAGAAAGTTTTAACATCACTCCCTCTCCCACACTACTCCCGTTTCTGGGAGGAAAAACCCCACAGCCTGAACACTTCGGTGTATCTGGTAACGAGTGCTAGTTTAAAATTAGATGCAGCGTCAGCTGTCACAGCACCGTGCGATCGCCAGCATAGCGAACGCTCGTGGTAGTGGCTGGAAAAAAGCGACCCCCGTATTCTTGGCACTGCGACTTTTTGCTTGTTTTTCATGTGCAGACCAGCTGGCTCATTTCTGCTTTTCAGAACCTGATGAAAACCTTATTCTAATAAAGTAATAATACTGTAATAGTTACTGCTTCAGTAGAAATGTCAGCAATGCACGGTGTGATGAATTTGAAACGCCCTCAGTTGCTTTTACTTTACTCGAAATACTTAACTTCCCGCATCGAGGGGCTTGTAAGATTTTGTTTGGTGACAAACCAGAAAGTATCAGCTTGGAGGATAAGACAATTATTTAGCAAGCCATAATTTACAAAATCTGTTAAAAAATACTTCACATTTACTGAACAGTTGTTGAAAGGTGTACTGAAGGGGTCTGAGGTAAGATTCTGAAATTCTCCACTCAATTACTTAATCTATGAATTTATCAGTTCATCAGTGATGAATATAAAAATAAATCAATCTGTACACTAATGGCAGAAGGGTCTCAAAATGGCATTGGCTTGTGTTTGGGAAGGAGAGAATTGTATTGAATCTTTTAAAATTTAATAGTCTTCATTCAGTAATGTCCTTGGTAATACAGAATCATAAGAATCTAGTTTGGAAGGTACATCTGATCAAACACCAGCACTGCTGTATTGCATTTTAACTTATCCGTGTGTAGTGACTTCTTCCCCCTCATGCAATGCTGTCATATTAGTAATGTGAAGGTGGGAGGAAGGGATTTGAAAAGATTCATTTAAACATCAAAGAAATATGTAGTCACAGAAAGCAAGTAATTTTTGGGAATCATGGTACTTTTGTGTCAGTGTTTTCAGATGTTAGTTATTCATGTTTATTATTTTCTTTCCTGAGGACTTGAAAGCTCTTGATAGCCTGTGAGAGCTGCTAATTTTGTGAGAGCTGGGAGTAGCTGTGATGATAGGAAGGGAGCGGCAAGTAAAGCAAAACCAGCCTTGTTCTCTTTAGTCCACTTACTTTTGTATGAGCTGCATATAATGACCTTCAGGAAATCAAACTCTGCGTTCTAATTATGTTGATAAAAGCTGTGTGCTGGGCAGGCAGGCTGGGTTGGTTCTTTTGCAACCCTTCATCTGTGGTCTCAGCTGTGAGCATGAGGGAGAAGTTGTAATTCCACGTGCAGGGTTTTACTGCAGGACTTTCCAAGGGCAGAGACCATCACCACTTCTTTCCTCCATATTCCCACTGACTGTTCAGTGATGTGAAACTCTCTTCTGACAGAATTCAGCAGCTTTAAGAGGTCTGTGTCAGGTGATAGAGAAATTCATTGACATGGAGATTTCTCATGGACCTTCTTCTCTATCAAAATTCTGGTCTTAGGAAGTATTGCATGAGAAAATGTGGAGACTGTAGTACTCATCTTAAAAGTTTGAGGTGGTGGCTAAGTTCCAGGAAGCTTCTGATTAAAGAATAAAAAGAGCATATTGTTATCTTAGGCTCTCCCAGTTGTTACCATGTAGCCCTAATGTGGTGGTATTGTAGTGTACTTCGAGTGATCTGAAACCAATAGAAAGTGATGTGTTGTTCAATGTACAGGAAGGATTTTCATTATCCTCCTACAACAAAATAGAAAATCTACTTCCTTCTGATAATACTTGAAAACAGTTTTTTTTCCCTTATCACTGCAAGCTGTACAAGCCAGTTTATAGTATCAGGCTTGTTAAACTGAGTTTCACTGCGTGTCTTCCTTCTATCAACACTTTGCGATGACTGCCAAGTAAAGAGTGTCTGACTTGACTAAATGCTTGCAGAGGGTTGTGGAGAGTTCTTTGATGCTTACTGAACTGCTGGCCACCTTTATTATAAAATTAAGATCACTCATACAGCTTCAACCTTACTGAGGGCAAAATTTCCACTTTTAGTAAAAATTCCATCTGAGATACACATATTTTTGATGGCTGCAGTGTTTAGAAAACATAAAAGCAACATCGGGAAAGCAAGCATATTTGTCGCCTGAGTACAGTATTTTATCTTTTTTTCCTGGTGGTTTTCTTTTTATTTTGTACTGTTTTGTCTAGATATACTCTTTTCTTTCTGTGTCCATCTTAGCTTCCTGCTCATTTGTTTCCATTTTAACTGTACTCTTTCCTTCAAATCCAATGTAATTTCTTGTCCTGCATTGTTTAGTTCCCTGTACTTGTGGGAAGGTTGCCTATCTCTCCATATGGTATTTAGTCTTGTGGTTCTTTGGTTTTTGGTGGGTTTTTTCTTTATTTAGTTCTTTTTGGAGGAGGAGGAGGGACTAAGAATGACACAGTAGTGGTGGTGTTGGTGTTGCAGAACTAATGTCTAAAGATGTAATTTATTTTCAGGCTTTCCTTTGAGATACTGAAGGAACAGGTGTGAGCAAATGATGTTTTCCTAAGGATAGTTCTGTCTTCCTGTGGTGTCCAGAGGCTTGGAGTATCACGTAACTGTTTGAACCCCATGCTGTGTATAGTGAATAAATGCAAGGGGGTTTTTTTTGTTTGGTTTGGATTTTTTATTCTTTGAAAAAGCACATTCCATTTTCATAACAAAAGGTACTGGCCATTAGAATCATAATTATAATGAAGAGGTAGGAGTTTACAGAAATAATTTTTTTCTTGCATGTTTTGAAATCCCTTACTTATTTGTGTTGAAGTTTATCAGATTTAAATCATGGTGTAAGAAATGCTCTCTCTTTATCCAGAAGGGAATAATTTTGGCATATTTACATGTAAAAATGTGTTTAGCATATTTGCTTAAAGTGTGCATAAATTATATGATGAACCAGCTGAAATGAAAATCGTGTGCCTTTTTGTACTTCTTATTTCAGACACTTCTGAGAATTCATCAGCACTCTACGTTGTAAACGTTGAAAGAAATGGAAAAATTATTTATACCTGGAAGGTAAGTCCATCTTGGAACTTAATAAAAATATAGTTGAGAATGATACTGTATGTGAATCTAATTGAGTTCTTGTAGTTTAATTTTTTTTTTTCAGTGAGTATTAGAACTTGGAAACATGATTGATGACAACCTGGGGGGGTTGAGCAGTGGGAAAATATCCATCTCCACTTTAGACAAAGGTTAAGAATGATGTAATAGAAAGTAAAGTACTCACCTGATTAAGTCCATAGGGTTTTGCCCTTGATTTTTTGGTGGCCCAGAATCTCCCCATGAATGAAATGCAATTTCTTTAAAACACTTCATAAGCAGCACACAATTTCAATGTCAATTTCTTAGCAAAGCCTAGCTATTAAATTCATGTGCAGTGCTTTAGTTGAATGTTTTTTCCTACTAAAATGTCTTAAGATGCCATTTATCTAACACTATTTCTGCATATACCTTCCTTTAAGATTCATCCATAAAACTTTATTGCAAGTAGTCTGAAGTAAGGACTGTTTATTTGATGTCTTGAAGTGTCTAGAGCAGGTTTCTTAACATAGGATTCTGCTTTCCATGGCATATGTTTTTAGTTTTACTTCCAAGTGGGTTTTCCAATGGTCTCAAAAGGTGAAACTTTATCTCGTTCCCATCAGTCCCTTGATGAAACAAGCTGTACTTCTTGACTGTGCAGCTCAGAGGCATCTGTAGATCCAGCTGAATCCTGGAGGATCTTGTTTCTTGAGGAGTACAGATAGGAGGTGAACTCCAGCAGAGCAGGGCTGCCTTTCATTCCACTCTGGCTCAACAATGCTAAAACTCTCCAGCTTCCCTAGGGTTAAGGGAAGAGGTGAGGCCTTCATCAAGGTGTAATAGACTTTAACTGTGGGTGGATGTTTCCTTTGGTACAAGCATAGGGAGGGGAGTCTGTACAAGTACAAGACAACAGTAAAAACAATTCTAAAGAATGTGTCAAAATTTGGGGGTTTTTCATTGCTCAAAACTCTGGAAGACTTAACTAGCTCAGCAGGAGATCTGGTGCTGTGTCAGTGTGGTGTTGCTGCTTTCTAGCACCTGTGGAATCCCACACTAATCTCTTTTGGGCCTCTGACAGTCTAACTGCCTTGTGTGCTCTTCAGGCTCTTGCAGCTGGCACAAGGGATGATTGTAGCTCCAGGTTCACATGTCTGAATGTAGGTGTCTACGTGCATGCTGGGTGTCTAAGCTCCCACTGGAGTCTGTAGGGATCTGGTCAAAACAGGGAACTGGCCACTGGTAGCCTGTTCTTTGGGAAGAGGTGTATGGTGTGGAGGATTTAAACTAGGCTAAGCTGCCCTGGCTTGTTTCCCAATAGATACAAATAGGAAACAACCTGTCTTCTAAGTGAGAGGCTGTCAAGTGTATTCTGTGTAAGACCAGGGGAAGGTGGAGAATGAGTTTTATTTGTTGCTGCAATGACCCACCAAGCTTAGTTTAGAGTATTATGTTGTAGTGTGGTTTTGACAGTGTCTGTGTTTTGTGACATTAATAGTTCGTTTAAAAGAAGATATTTTTAACAGAAGTGAATTCTATTTGCAAGGTAATGCAAGCATCTTCAGAGTGCACATGAAAACAAGTGTCCTAGTTTATGCATGGTCATGGGCATTGATTTAGTTCTGTTACCAGTCTTGTAAAGTATATTTTTCAGTATCTAGGTACAAAGGGTTTTAACATTTCAGACACACTTGAAAAAAATAGTTATTTGTGAAAGCACTTGCTTAATCTTAAATTAGGAGGCCTGGAGTCTGTGTTTTAATATAATGACATTTTGTTTTCCTTTTTTAAATCAGAAGTCAAAGATTTTTGTCATTGCCACAACAATAACAAGACACTCAGAAACAGACCCCTTAGGAAGCAAATACTTTTGTTTCACCTTCACAAAGCAAGATGCCATAAATTTGTAAATAACCACAGATCTCTCCCCTCTCCCTGCAAGCAGTAGTTAAAAACAATGATGCTCACTGTGTAAGTAGAAGCCTGTGTGGCTGGATTTAATTTCAGTAATTTAGCAATTTAGTGCCTATACCCAGAGTACATTAATAGACATAAGTTTGATTTGTTATCCAGTGTATGCTGCAAAGCAGAACTTTCTTTTTTAATATATTTGGAAAATTTAAGGCATGGTAAAAATTAAGAAGTAGTAAAGTATAGATTTGTAGTCCCAAACATTTGTAAGTGCCCAAAACAAAGTCATTGTATTTTAATTACCAATAAGCTAGAAGGGATCTACATTATGTTACTCTTTAAAGGCAGAAGGCTAATGGTGAGCTTGTAAAACACTTAGCCTTCCAACAATCACTTCCTAAGTCAGACCTGTAATCATTTTTTCAGGCTACAGCCAGATCACTGGGAGCTGACTTTTGGTGATGTTTGATGGTTCTGTGCTCCCTTTTGGAGCACCAAGTTGGTAAGGTTTGGAATACCAGCCTTAAATCTCCAGGAGCTGTAGCATCCCTATTGATGCTTGTACAGATATTTCTCTTCCTGGCTCTACTGCCTATAACTAAAACCAGTTTAGAAGCAAAGTGAGGGAGAGGCACTTGGTTTATGCAATGGTTTGTGGGCTGTGGATTGGGCACATTTCAGCTTTATCCCATGTGTTAGTTCTTAAAGAAAAAATGAATCTTTGTTCTCTTGGAATTAGAATTTGCTTTCTTGGAACTAGATAATTAACTGCCTGTTTATATCTAGGACAGGGAAGTGTGTGAGGATTTGTGTCAAGGGGCAGGGAGAACAGAGAGGCGGGGAAAAAAAGAGCAATGTTTAACTTGGTGTATATTTATATTGCTAGTGCTAATTTGTTTCCATCCACAGGGAAATCAGAGAAATACTCACATTGGATTGTATGATCTTCAAACTAAACAAAATGAGGTGAGAGCAATACCAGGTTTCTCTCTGGTGAATATCTGTAGTGTTTCAGATTTTGATGCTTTGCAACACAGTGTGGTATGTCCTTAAGGAGTGTATCCTTGTTTGAAACAGAAAAGATACTGGAGAAGGAATTGGAATGATTCTCAGTAGTATTAAAAGGCAGCACATTGCAGAACATCTGAAAGGCTTGAGGGTAGTGTAGCATCATGTCTGCAATCTTTATTGCTAAACAACCTTCTAAACAACGAATCCTTTCCACTCCTCTTCACTTTGCACACGTGTGCCAAGAAGTAAATGTTTGGGCTTTTCTTTATATGTGCATTCTTGGTTTGTTTGGTGGTACCATTTGTAAGAAATTATTTTATTCCGAAACTGAACATCCTGCAATTCATTAACTAGAACCATGATAACAGGCCTTTGCAAGTGTCCCCATAATAGTATGAAATGAGTGAAATTTTGTATTTACAGAAAAGTCTGCTGTACTGCTCTAGTGACAACACAGAGCTCAAAAGAACCAGTAAAAAACAAACAAGAGGAAAAGGGGAACTGTTACAATTGAAGCTTGAAATATAGTTCTTCTGGCCATGAAAAGATTTGGCTTAAAGATGAAAACGGTGGGACAGCAGTGTTTTCCTAAGGAGAAGTAATTAGATGGTTTCCTTTATGGAGTTTAAAAAAGCACATTTATTAACATTACCGTGTTTCTCTGTAGCACCTCTATATGTTTGAGAAGGATCTGCACATAATCAGCTGTTCAGTCAACAATGAAAGGACCTTATTGGGTAAATATGTGTTTTATCATTAAATCTTTTTGGTAAAGATTTAGTTTAGTAGGATAATACATTTGGGTCTAGAATTACTTAAATCTATTTTGACCTATGTGTTGCTCACAGCAGTTTATGAATTTCAGTGATCCATCATCAGATAATGTAGGTAGCAACATAAAGATACAGCTGTGACAATATTGCTGTTTTATTAAAACATCTAAGACACGCTGACCCTTTGTTCACTTCCTCCTCCTGCATTTATGCATGCCTCCTACATCTAGAAGAGCTTCTGTTGTTCCTTTAACGTTTATGTTTTTGGTAAAAGAATTGTGATGCTTATTTTTCAAGGATGTTTAATAAGATTAATATCAAATATGCACACTCACTGTGGTTGTGTTGGTATTTTCTCCCCCCACAGCAGTCAGTTTCTGCCAATATACAGAGGAAGAAAGAGTAAGTCAGCTCTTACAGTCAGGTACTGCAAGTGGATTTTTTAATACTATTTGAAATAATGTACCTTTTTGCTTTCTTTCTCATGTAACTTCTGTTTAGAAAACAAACTTGTGTACATAAAAGAATGTTATCTAAAACATGTTCTTTTTGCAGTATCCAAGTACTTAACCTTGCTAATCGAAATTCATCCTATTAATAATGTGAGAGTCCTAAAGGCTGTGGATAGCTGTGTTCGAGTACAGGTAAATTATTCACTTAATCTGAAGATAAGCCTTTTTAATCTGCTATGCTAGAGAGAAAATATGGTTTAGTGCAGAAATATCTCATGTTATCTTGCAACTGTTACAGAGATAATGTCCCCTTGTTTCTTCATAGAAATAAAAAAATAAAACTTCATAAAATGTTTGGTAGAGAATATTTCTCCAATATGAAGGCTGCTTTTTTATTTCTCTTCAGTACTCCCAAATTTGCAAATATAGTGACAGGTGACTATTAGTATGTAATAATAGCTATTTTTATTAATTAAATATCAGTAGTGTGTCTGATTAAATTTAGAAATACATAAATATCCAGCTAAAAATACCCCAAAACATTTTAGATAACTGTTCTAAACTACTTTGGTTTTATATTTACTTTTGTGAAACTTTCTGTATAGTTTCTTTATCCAGTTGAAGGCAGAAATGCTTCTACAGAAAGTCGTCTCTTGCTAGTTTCAGAAGATAAATGTGAGTTAATACTTTCAAAGTATATTGTTACTCTTTTACTTCAACATGATTGTTACAGATTATGTTTTTGGTAGACTTTTGTGAGTTATTCTAGGTATTCCAAAGGTCTTTTAAAAACTGTATAATTTACCAGATTTTTTTCAATGTTAAAAGAATGGCTGTCTTTATCTACAATTAGTTGCTGGGCTCATGCATTCATGAGTTATCTTTATTTCAAAAAAAGCTAAAATAGATTCTTTATAGCTGCCTCCATAAATTCAGAGCAAATTAGTTGACTGAAAGATGGACCGTCATTGAACATGTGAAGTGGAATAAGAATAGGACAATAGTTCCTTGGCTTCAGCTAACATGGCATGTTCAGCCTGTTCTGATGGCAGGGAATGGACAAAGATGAACACGTGGAAAAGCCTGGGTTTTTCCTTCTTATTATAGAGTGAGATCGCTTTTCCCATCCCCTTGGAGAGCGCCATCTTCCCTGAGCTAGGCACTAACCCTGGGTAGGGGCACTGAGCCCCATCTTCCCTGAGCTGGGCACTAACCCTGGGTAGCTGGACCAAGCCCCATCTTCCCTGAGCTGGGCACTAACCCTGGGTAGGGGGACTGAGCCCCATCTTCCCTGAGCTAGGCACTAACCCTGGGTAGGGGCACTGAGCCCTGTCTTCCCTGAGCTAGGCACTAACCCTGGGTAGCTGGACTTAGGCGGGCAGAGCTAAATCAGAAACACATCTGCTGGGTGAATGTTGCATTTCTCATACAGGCCAGCTGTGGATAACTTTCAGGAGTTTTGTGTGGGAAAGGGCTGCGAGGGAAAGTGAAACAGGTCAGGGATAGTCCAGGACATGGGCATGCAGCTCTGCAGACTCTTTCTTTCCATGTGTGCTCCTTGGCTTGGTTGGGCACATTCCAGTGACGGCTCTTCATGCCTGTGCTGTGCTGATGTGGCAGGGAACTGTTTCCACAGGGTGTTATGGCTGAGGCCGCTCTCCACTGAGGAAAGGAAGAGGGTCCAGGTCTCTGTGTAGGCATCTGTGCTCATGTATCACAGATTTCCTCTTACACTGAGTTGAACTTTCCTGGCCCTAAAATGTTCTTACAGAATTCTAAGAGGTGAGCTTGTTTAATAAAAGCATTTAAAAATGTTTGTTTGTAATGGGGTTTTTTTATGTTTTAAAGATATTGAACAATTTGACATTCATGTTGTTGCAGAAGAAGGACACAAAGTGGTAAGATTGAAAAATCTTCAAGTTTGAGGTTTTTTACTTTAATTAATTTAGCTGAAAGTTTTTGTAGTTTTATACTTGGGTGACATAAAGCTTATTAAAGAAAGCATTGGTTAGTATGGCAACTTATGCAGGTAACCACAAAGCTGATTGAAAAACTGTACACCTTGTAATCTATGAGGAAATCTATTTATTGGATTTTTCATGTGTTGCTGAATGCTTCTGTATATTAAAAGTTGGGAGTAAACATAGTGTTTATTAATTTTTAAACCATTTTAAATATTTGCAACCATTTAAAGTATTTTCAGAGTCATCTTCCTGACCTTGTCTTTTGTGAGTCAAAAGTAAAATACCCAGTAAAGGATTCACTTAAAAAATCAAATGAACAAAAGATGTAAAACTTAGATACAGTCCAAGTATAGTGAATGTTCCAATATCTTTTTCCCCTCATCTCTTTTCCTGTTTTTAACATGAATTTGTTGTCAACAAATTGTAGATGTTCTGCTTGAAAGACTTATTATTAATAAACATAAATGTAATATAGTAAATAATTGTGCCATGAAAGCCAATGTTTTGCGTTATGGAGGTGAATGTAGGCTTTGAAGGAAAAGTTAAGGACCTGATTTTGGTAACTTTGCAGTCTTTCATGGTTTTCGCAATTTACCATGACCTTTCAAGCAGATGGATTTTATATGCAAGACTGCAGAAGTGGAGTAAAGAGTTAAGTATAATCAGAAAACAGAGAGATCTGATGTCCTTCTGACAAAGAGATTTATTTTGGTTGACGTGAAATCTCCCTACATCATTCAAGGGTGCATGTATACAATCCCAACAGTTTTGCACAGTTCTAGTCTATTCCCCACTTCCAGTCCTCTCTCTCCCATGGCTGAGACTTTGGATAGGAATCTCTTTTGGAGCTGACACATCTCCCTTCAGTAGTTAATGTAGCTGATTCTGAACCGACTGTGGTATTTCCCTCCTCTCTGAGGAAGGGTGCCTCTGCTATTCTTTGTTCACTTTGAGCAGCTTAGGCGGTGAATTTCTTGCAAGCAAGGAAGCCTGAAAGAGAAGGTTTGTTAGTAGGTGTACTCTGAAAACTGTGCTTTCGATCTCTAAACTGAGCACCTTGCACACAACCAAGATGGACTTTGTGGCACTGACAAGGAGCCTGTTCCCCCCAAGCTCCTTACTATTTGTGCCTCTTCTCTCACTGCTTTTCTCTTTAAAGCACAGACTGTGCATAACTGTCACAAAACCTTATTTGATGGCTTCTGATGTTTTTATTCTTTCCCTTTAGGTGATTCAAAAGTCAGGCCAGCTTCCAAGAGCCAAAGTTGCAGATGACCTCATTTGGGCACAGTGGGATATGATGGAACAAAGACTCTTCTACATTGTTCCAAAGGTGAGGTGAAAGTCATTCTTGCAGTTTTGTTCCTGCCTGTCTGGTGACAGTGAAGTTTTGAGAGTGTGGGGTAGCAAGTAGGAGTTTGTTGTCATTAGGATGGTCTGTCTTGTTCCTGTCTCAAGTAACCTGAAGCAAAAGCCAAACTTGCCTTAGCTGCTGTTGTGCTTAGTAAATTGCAAGAAGACTGGTGGTCTTAGTGCTTTCTATAATAAAGGATGGGTTTGTAAAGTTTGTTGGGGTTTTTTTGGTTTTTTGGTTTGTTTGGTTTTTTTTTTTTCTTTAGAAAGGTCTTTTATTCAGAAGTATCTAAATCTATCCAAAACTGTTGTGAGTATAATGCCTCTGTTCTAGAGAATTCACATGTAGAAAGTATTTTGTATGCAGACTTACTGAGTGACCAAATGAGGACAGGTTCTTGGCAAGAAACTCTGAAACTCTTTGGGTTTAGGTTTTTTGGTTTGTCTGAGGACTATTTGCACTTGATGCATTCTGTGTAAATAAAAAATGGATTTCTCTTAACTCTTCGTAGCCACAAAAAGAGTGAATGTTAGGAAATAACAGGAAGTGAACCGTGAGGGAGAAATACATCCATGTTTTTGTTTCTGAGATACCCTTTCTGAACTGACCAAAGTAAGATACAGTTCTTTTTGCTATACAGGTAGCTATGGAAAACATTTTTTTTAACTTTCTAAAATGTGTGAGACTTGTGTTACTCTGTTTCAAGTGAGAGCCCACGCAATTATAGATGATTGGCAGATAATGATCTGGGACAGGAAGGAAGCATGTCATTGTGCTATTGTGAGGGGTTATATGTGGTTTTTAAATTCTTTTGTCCCCTAACTTCTGCATATCTGTTAGCAAAGCAGGTTGAGTGTGAAGAATGGTGCTGAGTATCCAATCACTTTTCAGTCTATACAATATGCTTTCTTACTTACAAAACACATCCTTTTAAATTCCAGGAATCAAAGTGTACTTTAAGATGTGTCCAGTTTTATCCTGATGAAAATTTTAACTCAATAGTAAGTTATTTTATTATATAATGTTTTTTAGTGGGATGTAATTATGTTTTCCAGGTACTGGTAGAGAGATCTGTTTGGTTTTTTTATTGTTGAAACTTTTTCAGAGGAAAACTAGTGTTTGTTTTTCTGTTTGTTTTTTGGGGGTTTTTTTGTGTTGTTTTCTTGTCAAGAATATATTGTCAGATTCAGCTTTTGCCACATAAGGTAACTTCTGTGGAATTACAGTGTTAGGTTAGTGACCTAGAAGGCAGTAAGTGACATTCATGACACTTTACTGATCTTATAGTCAGTTATTGAAAAGGCAGGCTTATCAGATGCACTAGACAAAGAAACAGTGTACTAATTTTGTGTCAGTTTTAAGTGAGACATCAATGTTTGTTGCAGCCAAAATACAAATAACAGAACATAAAAATTACAACGTGTAATTGTTACTAGACCTTTGTCCCAGTGGCTGAAAATTGCTGCAATACAGTGATTTACTTTCTCTTTTTTTAAAAAAATCGAGTTTATGGGGTTTTTTGGAGTGACTGTAAGGATTAGAGAAGGGTAAATAAACTTTATTTAAATGTTGAAGCTGGTGAAACGTGACTATGACACATTTTACTGTTCTGAAATGCTAAACATAGTATATTGACCTCTGTAAAGAACAGGTTTGGTTTTTTTCTTGTTTAACAGCTGGAATCACACCTGGATATTGCTGTAAATGACACACAATTAACGTAAGTTGCTTGGGTTTTTCATGTTTTGTTTTGCTTTCCATTTAACATACATGGTACAAACCTAAGTAAAATTTTTCCAAACCACAATATCTTTGTTTGCAGTTGCCTACATGCTACTGGAACATAGAAATAACATGAAAACTGTGTCCAGACCTCCAGTTCTTGTTTTCATCAAGGTCAACTGTAGAAAGTAATTTAATCCTTGGCTGCTTCTTGGTGCCATTTAAAAAAACTACTTGTCTGAAGGGCTAGCTATAGGTTAAACCTCCTGAGTATGCTGCACCTATTTAAATTAATTTTTTTTAACCTTGGGCATGTTGTAATGGTGATGTTGAAATTTCTGTCAAGGGAAGCTCTGCATTTTTAATTGCTATTCCAAGTTTTATTGGGCAGTTAACCAAACCAGTAGCTCCTTTTTATAGCCTGTGAAGACACTGCCTGTACTCTGCTCTCCTCCAGCGTGCTCTTTCCAGCAGCCTGCACTTTCAAAGACGAAGATTTGTCTGGTTATGTGCTGCCATGCACATGACTGCATCTGAGCTTGTCTCCTGAGGGCTCCCTTTTAATTGAGGGAAAAAGCTAGTCAGGATGGTTTAACTCTGTTATAATCCTCATCTGTCTTCAGTCAGTTAAATTCACATTCCTAAAGGACCTGTTCATTTTTGTGAATCAAAAGGGAGGCCAGAGCTATTAGGTCAGGTATCAGTAACTGAGGATAGTTGGGTTCCACCCTGTCCAAGCTGTGGCTCTGGGAATGTCTCAGTGCATGAGGCTCGGTGTAGTGTTCCTGTGTATGCAGACTGCCCTATGAAAGGGCAATGTATCCTCTTGCAGTTGATGCTGAAAAAACACACCTCCTGTAAGAGCTTCAGTACTGTATTTTACTTTATTTTGGTTTTTTTCAAAATTACTGCAGAAGACCTAGGGGAAAATCCCTATAGGATCAAAATACTTTCTGGAAAAAAATACAACCAAACAAAAAAGCCAACCAGCAACAAAAAAGCCAAAGCAGACTGACTACAATCTTTTGCTGCATGTTCGCAGGATGAAAGCAGGCCTTGTAGATTTAAAGATATGTAAAACCATTAAAGCACAGGCAGCATGACACTGAAAATGTCATGGTATAACAAGTTCCATGTGAGTGTGATTTTTTGCTTTTCTTTTCAAGTATTTCCACTGAAAGTAGTGTTCCTATTGCAGATTAAAATGTAGCTTTACAGACATGGGCTGTAGAGTTAGTCTGCAAAACCTTTGAGTTATCAGGTGTCACAAGTATTTGGATTTCCAGTATGTCACAAGAGCTTGCTCTCACTTCAAAGTATAGGAATGCTTGGACAATGCAGTAAGTGAATATGAAGTTGCCAGGTATGTTCAAAATTGTTGGATAACAGTGTGCAGTCTCGGGATTCTTGTTTCTAACAGCATTGAGCAAATTGCTTAAAGCCTAATTTAACTTGCATTACAGAACATTTGATTATAATTTAATTAGTATATTTTGATTACATAGTGACTGTTCTGGTGATCTTTTTGTTGTGATAAATCTCTGTGGATGAAGTGATTTACCTAGTGATCTTTATTTGCTCATAGACTTGTGAATTTTGGATATGATTACTGTCAAGACCAAGACGTTGCAGCTAAATCTTTGAACCTTCAGGTTTTTACAAGTAAAGCAGGTAATGAATAAATACAAGTATGGTCAAAATTATCTCCACTATCTAGTAATTATCACACAGTGTAATCATAATTGATTACAGGATTTCTTAATAAAATATTGAAAAACACACAAAAATACAAGCATTTATAGTGTGAGTGTGAGATTTGTATTCCTTTAGAGTATACTTGACAGGTAACTGTGAGGAGAGGGAGAAGGCAACAGTGTGTTATTTATCTTAATATATTTTTTACCCTCCAAAAGCTGCACTGAAGTTGAGCTGAAGTACCCAGGGTTTTATATGTCAATGCCAACATCAAAACAGTCACCCAGAAACTTTTTGGTAGCCGAGTTTCAAAGAACTTGTACCATGCTCTCCTCCAGTGAAATATCTGAGTCTAGGAACACTGTAGCATTTTCCCGTCAGTTGCAGAACACAGGAGGTATTGAAGTGCGGTTGTGTGTTACATTAAAGCAATCTAATGTTAAAGCTGACCAAAACTAGGTTAGAAAGTAAATTCAAGGGAGGTTTGGTCTGGGTTTCTGATCTAGTATATACTTGTGTTACAAGTGGACATATGTACACAGAGCATGTGCAATGTGGGCTTTAAAGCTTCATATTGCTGTTAGTGTGTGGTGTTTAGAAGGTCCAAGTAGGTGATACTAAAATTGGTGTGTGCTACTCAAGGGTTAATATATATAGATGGTTCCTTAAACTTAAACCTAAAATGTTTCTTAAACCTTTAGGATTTTGGGGTCTCTCTGCATCCTAATGTATGCCATGAACATTTCGGATTAAAAACGGGTCTCAAGAGGTTCATCACAGCTATTTTCAGCTTCTGAATTAGACCATACAGGCAGGCAGAGATGTTATCTGTTTAACCTTTGAATCATCAGCAGAGTTGTACAGGGAAGTGCTGCAGGAGAGGTTTACACGTCTCTCCCCGAGGCCTGCTGTGCACACCAGTGAACTGCTGAGCTGTCTCCAGTTGCACTGAAATGACCATTGATGCTAATCAAGTGAAATACAGCTTCCTCACAGGGATTTTTCTCTTACCAAGGCAAACTGCATGCTTAGAAAGATTAGAGGGGAAGGAATTAGAAGTAAGAGAAAGCCAAGTTTCTATCTTTCAAATGTAGATTAGGCTTTTTCTTTGTTAGCAAGACAATTTTTTATACAAACAACCAGTCCAACAAATATTATTGATTTGTGTATATATGTTTCCTTTTTAAACCTATACTCCTCTGGTGTTCATTTAGATTGAAGCACCTCGTTGAGTTTAGGATGAAATTCAGTCATCCTCCAACAAGATTCTTTTTTGGTTACTCTGAAATAAAATGGTTTTTTCTGTCTGGTGGCACAATATTTAAAGCCTGTGTGGAACCATTCACAGGTGCTTTTCATTGCACTTACTGTAAAACACATAATTTGACAATGGCACTTAGTAAAGGAGATTACTGTGTGTGGTTTTCCTTGAATGTTGTTTGAAACTGAAGATTACCTTATACAGCTCATTTTGGGTAACTAACCGTTTGGAGCAAGTTATTTTTGGTGCTAAAACCATATCTAGTTGTTGGAGAACACTGTGGGTAATCACGCTAAAATTCCCTTTTGTGCCTCAGTGGTGATTTGCAAAATTGGACTCCAGGTTCTTTGTGGTGCAGACTGTGCCTTCTGTGGGACTGCTGGCACGCCTCTGATATTAATGCCAGTACCCCTATTTGTACCATTCAGACATCCCTGGCAAAGCATAATTGGCATAACTTCAAACTGGAGTATTCCATTCAATTTCCTATTTAATAAAACTGTTAGTGGCCCCTGCCAATTTGAACTCTGAATGAAATCACTTCTCCTTGCTCAAAATTCGGCAGCAGGAAAGTAGCTCTGTTCCTTACACTCAGCACGGAGGAAATCTCTCCAGATAAAAACTCCCATGTACTTCTTGGGTAGCTGAGATCAAGCAGTTCCAGTCTCAGAATTAAGTTTGTGTATCCAGAATTCAGTGGTAATTAAATAAACACTGCACTGTTATGTTTTCTCTTAGTGCTCTAGGAACACTTTTCAATTAAATTTGCTCAGTATTAATAAAAATGCAGGCAGTAAGAGGTCATAGACACTGGATTACCATCACCTAACTATCTGCCTGGAAGTTAGGCATCTGGATATGTTTCTAGAGAGAAATAGGCATCTCCAGAGGATGATTCTTTCAATCCTTATTTCTTTGTTTGCTGTATAGGAGTCTGAATGAGAGATGTTTGGATGGCTGAAGTGAGGCAAGTCACTCCTAAGTCAGTACAACTAGACAAAATGCCCTGGTGCAATGTTGTATTTGAGTTGTGGCATTTGGATGCCGTGTTGAGATGCTGTTACAGCCTCATGTCTTGAGTTTTTGCCTGAACAGAAATGAAGAATTTGTAGTTAAAGTTTCCAAGGGAAAACTTAATGTCTGCATATCACAAGTGACTCTAATGGTCTCAGTGGGGTGACTTTATCAAGTGCTAGAGCTGTAACTGCTCTTTCCTGAATGAGAGTAGAACTTAACTTTTAAATGCTTCCTTCTTTTCTCTCTCTCTTTTTTTTTTAACCTTTGCGGTCAAGATCTTTTTTTCCTTTTATTTCTGGAAAGATGAGTGTCCATCCAAGTATATCTTCACATGAGTCTTCTCACCTCAAGGCATTCACCTACAGCTTTTACTGTTTGCAAATGATTTTGAAATGGGTAGTGTGGAAGACCTGGCTCTGCACTAAACAGTTATCATACAGGTGCAATAGGATAACAAACTTTCCCTACAGCAGCACAACCCAGCTCTAATTTGCAGAGAGCACTGCTCAGGGTAGGAGAGGGGTCTGTGGTGTATTCTCAGTCTCTGTCTGCTCTGCTGGGTTTGCCAGAACTGTCAGCTATAACGTTGCTTGGACACTTGCTGGTCTGAGGCTGCCGCGTTTCTGTCTGTATTAACGAAGCACCATTTGGTATTTCTGGTTGTTTGTCATTCAGTTTGTTGACACATGGACCAATATTGTTGAGTTGAAAGATGCACATCCTATTAATAGTCCCCCATAGCTGCTGTGTCTGTGGTCAGCTTGCACGTTACCCACTGACATTTCAGTCTGAACACACGCGCTTGCATGTCGTGCCATTTACAGAGCAGTATACACAGTAGCCTCCAACATACAAGAAAGAAATTTGCAGTGCTGGAAGGGAGCTGTTGATAATAAAACAGCATTGTGGGTTGCTGGAGCTTTTCCAGTCTTCCTCAGGAGTCCTGGTGCTGCTACTTTAAAAATTATGCGTGTTCTGAAAGAAGCCAAGTGTTCTGGCAAAATGCCCTGTCTGTTGTCTGAATGACTCAAATATCCAAGTAAAACTGTATCAAACAATATTCAGCTAAGAATATAGCTAAATTTCAGCTAAGAAAAAGAAAGAAAAATTGCATCTCAAGAAAGTAGTTACCTCCCCAGAAGGCAGAAGTGTGAAGTGTCGCAGCCATATCTCTATCACAGCTATGGTACAGCCTTGTGGTGTGAAATACCGAGGCATTTAATCAAATGAAGTAACTTGGTAGCTGTGCTTTTTTTGTACTTGTGCTTTTTCCGTACTGTGCCATTTTCTGTATAACTTGTATACGCAGCCTTTATTTTTTCACAGAATAGCACCTGTATTTGTATTACTTTCTTTTCTTCTTTTAAATGATAAGCTTTCAATAAAGGTAAAAGTTAAATGGTCATATTTGTGGACAAGCTTTCCCAGCTGTATTGGGATGATGTGGTTTGGAAGCTGTTTTTAACATGAATGCCAAAGTATCAGAGTAAGGCGATTAAAATTTGTATAAGAGATGAAGGCAGGGTTACCATCCAGTGGGGTCAAAACAGGATCAGACTGATGTAGAATTAGTTTGGGAGTGGGAAACATTCCTGTATGCAGTACCCTGGCTGAAATCAATTTTGTCCCAACGATTGACTTCTCTCCTAAAAAAGGAATTAGCTGTTCTTTAGGCTGGAAGAAGAGAATTGACTATCACTTCTAGTGTGAGAAAGCTCTGGTAGTGTATTCATGCTGCTGCCAATATGAGATTACTTGAAAAGCAAAGAAACTGTGTTTTACTATGTTGTTGAGCATATCTGACAGCTCCTGAACAGAAAATATCTGGATTGAAGCAGTCTGTGGAGAGAAAGGCTTGATCAGTTTTCTGGCTGCAAGCATGGTTTCTCCTGGGAAAGGGTAAAATGTAGTTCCTCTAAAGGGAAGAACTGGCCATGTCAGGACCCAGATTTCCATTGTGCCAGATTGCCTCCTCTGTTCTTTCTTGATTTTGTTTCATTAAGTAAATGATGGTTAGAGGTCCATAAAATATATTCCTGTAATCTTTACCTTTTTTGAGAAATTATTTTTAGTCTCTGATTTAAAACAGTTTTGCTTTAGTTTAGTGCAGTATAAAGATGTCTAGACATTCAGCTTCACAAGTGAATTTTCTTTCCCTATTTTGTCTTTTTAGGAGGCTTATGTGTGTGTTGTAGTCTAGCCTCTGATATTCCTCATGAGATCATGTACTCCGTATATTTTTTACATAAAGGTAAGATTAAATTGTTAACTTACTGTGCTTTATTCTGGAGAATATCAGTGTGCTGAAAGAGTCACAGAATGCCTTTCAAAACAAATAACTACCGAAATCTGCAGACAATAAACTACTGTGGCTGGTGTTTAAAGACAGCAGCTGCCTTCAGCTGCAGAGTTGACTTTCCTGCTGTAGACTTCCTGCCTGATGCTGAGTGAGTAGCTTCAAACCAGTGGTCTTGTAAATGGTTATTAATTTGGTCCCTTATTTCTAGCCAGACTTTCCGGCATGCTGAGCACAGACATCAATGAAATCTGTGGGAGCTTGCAGGTGTGTTGTACTTATGCCATAAGGCATTTGTATGGGAAATAGAGCCAACAGCTCTTAGCTTGAATGTCTGTTTAGAATTCCAGTTCAACATGTCATTTTCACAGCAAGAGGTGCAACACCCACTGACTCTAAGAATAGCTGCTGTGTAAGTGGTGCTCTAGCTCTTAAAGTTAAGACCTTTGTTTTTGTTTTAAAATAATAAAGGATATTGTTTCATTCCAATCAGAATAAAAGTTCCTATTATCAAGATTTTCTTATTTGATACATGGACCAGAGAGGCAAATTATTTCTCAACTGAGAAGCTGCATAGCATGGAGTAATTGTGTTCAAGTGCACAATATGTCTCTGGTCTACCTTAACTGTTTGCTTACTTGTGTCAGGATGCTTCTCAAATGTCAGAGCTCCACTAACATGTTGATTTGCTGCTGGAACATTGTGGGATTGAGTGAGCTACCTTTTTGTGTTTTTGGAGGCATTAGCAAATTGGAAACGTCCTTTTTGGTGTGACACACTGTGCTTTGCACTGCTGTGAAAGGCTGATTTCCCCAGACACACCTGATGTGTAGCCAAAGGGTTGTTGGATTGCTTGGAGCCAACCATGGCCCTTGTACATCCTGATCTGTACTAGGAAGAAACTGAGGACAAATATGGTGACATTGACTAGCTAAGTCTGAAATGATTTCTATGGAATGGAGTTGTTTGGTGCAGAGCTGTTTGTGGATTCATGTAAGATTGATCAGTTGCACAAGAGAATTTTAATAATGGTCCTGCAGTGACCCACAGAAGCAATGGTATATTTGGTCCATAAGCCATATTTTGGAGACGTGTAAGGAGTACAGTTTGTTCTGCAGCCTCTGTAATCTCAGCTGGAAGCTTCCCACCCCTGTTAAAACAGTCACTGCAGCATAAACAGAGAAGTCACGATGTTGCAGTGGAGTTCTGCAGTGCTGGTTTTAGCTTGCATGTGCTCACGCTGGCAAGTAACGCAGTGGTGATGGGAGTATACTGACTCACTGCAAGCTAACTTCAGTCAGTATTTTCTATGAAAACTGTCTCTTGACACCTCTGCATCTGTAGTGTTGCTGGTGGTGACTTCTTCCCTTGGTGGTCCTGTAAACTGTGGATCTTATACTGAATTTCCATGCAGTATTAAGTAGCATCCTGATCATTAGTTACTTTAATCTTCAGCTTTCCTCAGAGACAGAGGAAGTTTGAGGGCTTACTGGGTGCCAGAACTGTAGTACAAGTCCAGATTAAATCAACAGCTGTGCTGATGCAAAGCCCATGCAAACACAGCAGGTCTGAAATTGGCCTTTATATAAATGGAGCTGAACTAAATTAGAGCAATAGGGCATGCAGATAAACAAAGTGCAATTTCTTTAAAGCAGTTGAAAGATCACCAAAATGTGAAGCACAACTATATAAAGGGTTTTTTGTGGGGACAAGGTATTTTTACACAAGCTTGCTCTGGGATGGAATGATTCTTTAAACACAAACATAGGCTGTGCAGTGCACAGCTAGTTTTAACACACTAAAGAACTGCACTGTGTGCTTTAGTGTGTGAAAACTAAATCTACTAAGTGTGCAGGAACTCTGTTTAGGGTGGATTAAATCTGTCTCTGGAGACAACCCCATAAAAGAGTCTAAAATATCCCTGTTTGGATCTATTGGCACTGCTGAAGTCTCTAGCTATAAAGTCATAGGTGGATTGTAACAAATGGCGTTTATTGTTTGAGGTTTTTAAGGTATTTTTATTTTTCCCCAGGTTACAACAAAACTTTTACAGTTTCTCTAGAAAGAAGAGAATCTCATCAATTGAAGGAAGTGGCTTTTATGAATCTTGGTAGGTTACTTGTGTTACTTCCCTGTGTGATTGCCATTCTGTCTGCAGTAGAGAGACAAATGGCTAACTCTTCTCTGGAAGGAAAGGATTTTTTTTTCTTGACTTTAGGTAGCCGTATTATTTTGCTGCTTTTCTTCTGCTTGACTTTTGTATTTGGCATTTGATATTGCAATGCTTCACTATTAGTAAGCAGCTTCCTCTGAAATTGCTTCAGAATCTCTGCTGGACATCAGCTGCTGAGTTCTTGAGTGTCTCAAGTCTCCTGAATCCTCCCCTGGAAACTCAAATGTACTGCTAGTGTTTCCTGTGTTAATACAACAGCAGCTCTTAATTAACTCCCTTT
>VYZT01039633.1:230384-260211 GCA_013400735.1 Pomatostomus ruficeps
TAGTTGATAGCTAGAGGGTCTGGTTTTTATCCCTTAGTACAGCCTATAGCTTGTGTATCTTACCGTTCCATAGATGTGCTCCAAATTGATACCTGTGCTTTATGCCTGTTTTAGTTTGCCAAGTCTTACCCTTTGTGGTGTTTCCCGTGAGTCAAATTTTTGTCAACAAATAAAAGCATTTACAAAACCAAGAACAGTTACTATAATCAAATGGATGGTTAAATATCTCAGTTTTCATTATGAAAACTGAGATATTTATTCCTTATAATATGAGGTTTATAATTAATAATTAACTGACAAAACCATGCAGTTATTTCCAGGATAAACGGTATCAGTAGAGTTAAGATTTACGAGTAAGCTTGCAGAAGTAACATACCTTCAAGCAAAACTTTACAGTTAGAGCAAATAGTGTCTTTTCATTTCTCTGCTGTGACACCGTTCCAGTATGTTGTGTTTTTTAAAATGAGGGTACAGTTTTGGCTATCTAGCTAGTTTCACAGAGGAAATGCTATGCTAAATTGTAAGACTAATTTGTAATTGTAAGAATAATTTGTCTGTATTTATAGGTTGTCCCGGGAGTAATATGTGCCACAGACATTATTTCTCTACCTGTGTTAGAGGTAAGTTCCAGTATAAAACCACATTTGTATTTCCAGATTAGTGGTTGCTTTTTTTGTGGGTTGGGGGTGTGCTAAGTATTAATGAAGCAGTGTCCCCTCAGCCCTATCCAAAAATAGATATGAACAGAAAGTTGCCCTGTTGGAAGTGATTTATGCATTTCCTAAAATTTCAGTTAATCAGACTCAAAGATGGTGGGTTTTTCTTCCCTTTTTGAAGACACCTCTTTTCAACAGGGAGGATTATCCACAAATTACTTCTTGTTAATCAGATTGATACCACTTAACTTTATGACTTTGGTAGCTGAAGGCAGAGGTGGCATAACAGACATGTTGGATTTCTATATCTGTCTACATATGCCCACTTTGAAGGCTATTTTGTTGTGCTGCCATTGGTGTGGGTGGTTCGTGACCCTCTCACTTTGTTTTGTCCAGAGCATCCTGTGATTGCACTTATGTCAGGGCTTTGGCTACTAAATCTAGACAAATTCCTGCACAGCCTGGAAAGGGCCGTGGGCTGGATGGGGAGAGCACAGCATGTTTGGGTAGGAAATTGTACTTTCCGTTGAAAACAACATGAATGATTCTTCCCGTCTTCCCATTCCGCTCCCTCGGCTCCAGTTTGGAGAAATACTTGAAATTTTCCTAAGTATTCCCCTACAAAATCTGAAAGAGGATTTTAATAAGCAGTTTGTTGTGGAGAGCTAATGGGAAGAGTGAGGAGTTTAAACACACCAGCAACACATAGGATTAGACTCTGGATACATGACAATGTTCCATGTAGCTCTTTAAAGACATGCTTATAATAAGTCCCAAAGCATCACAGTTCACAAAACCTTGTAAAAATCAGTGAAATTGCCCACTGCTCTTTCACTCTGCAGCAGTGCATCACAGCTGTGCTGCACTGATTCATAGGGTTTCTGTCAGGGAATCAGGCTGTGCTTGGAAAGGCTACCCTGAGAACTGGGACACCTGGGAAAATCAGATCCTGAGAAAATTTGTGTGCAGATAATCCCTGTAATTCACTGAGGTCAAAGTTAGCAGGCCTTTAATTTGTCTGAGATTGAACCTCAAGCCTCTGGGGGCACATGCCTTTAGCAGCTATACTTCCTGATTGTGGAAGTCATTTCCTATTTCTGTCTGAAACCTAAACAGATTTGAAAGATCAGAGTTGAGTTAAAGACAAATATTTCCTGCTACTTTTGATGGCAAATTGCTCTGACTTTTGCATGAGGACAAAGATGCTAATGCACAGGGTAAGATTTAAGGCTCTGGCTGTTTTGTACCACACCAGTGTCACAAACCCACCATGGCTTAAGTGGTCAGTTGGTGTTTCATTTGGTGCATGTTGTTGGCATCAGGAGTCAGACCCTGGTGACAGATCTGGCCCTATAAGTAGTATTTCTTTTGCAAAAATTTTATGCCATTTCAAGAAACAATGGTGAATTGTTACTTTGAGAAGCTTTTTGGAGTTCTCAAGCCCATTAGTTGTTGAGAGCCTTTGGGAGGACTATGTCCATATTCACAAAAAAATTTGTGTTATTTGGGTATCAGATGTTTCTATCATTAAATTCCTGTTCATCAAGATATACTGAGAAAGGGGGAACAGTTCATCCAATTGTCCAAAAACTCTACATAAGGATTGCAATTAATAAGTCTAACATTTTTCCCCCTTTTTAAGCACAAACCAAACTTGCAGGGGTGCAAATAAGTTCAATGAGAAAGGGAGAAGGCAGGAGGAAGAAGGGAAATAAAGAAAATAGGAGGAGGGCCAGGGGAAGAGTGAAAATATATAGTGCAAGAAGTTGTCAAAGCACGGGAAAAGAGCTTCTCCCTCGTGCTGTGCTGAACCTCTGGGGCACAGAGTGATGTTTTACACAGCTCTCTGAATGCCATCGCTGCTGGGAACACACAGCACTACAGTCCAGAGAGGGCACGAGCCTCTTGAAGGCAATTGTCACCCTACATCTTTTCAAAGGGATGTAGCAGAGAGCTCTCTGCCTTCAGTTAAAAACCCACTACTTATGAAAGACCTCATGGGGGCTTTTCATGGACTGCAAACCAGAAAGGCCTTGCTTTGACTTCTGACAATACGGTGTCTTTTAGCTGTTCATGCTTAGGTGTTAATTCTTGTCTCTTTAGAAATGTCTCCCAAATAAACACCTAAGATGAAGAAGCTTTCTCTTTCTAGTCTTTGCCCTTGCCCTGATGATTGTCAAGAAACAATAGATTTAATTTTAAAAATCCTTTACTTTAAACTTTTTACTTTTTAATGAGATCTAACACAATGCAGCTTTTTGGGATTAAAAGCAGACAACACTCAAGTCTACTACTTCCTGTTAGAGATTTCATATATGAAAGAAAATTGCTGTCTTGCTTTCCCCTGCCGCATATCCAGGCCCAGTGTGGCCTGAACACGGTTTTGCAGTGGTGGTGCTGTTGCATGGATTGGTCACTAGATGATACCCTTATGCTGTATTTAATATTTCTCTGGTTTCATATTGGTAACATTTAGGCAGCATTCTGCAGCAGTAGGTTGTAGATACCATGAGTTAGCTCCAACAGAGTGAACACATGGTGCCATACGTGCTCCTAGTTTGCAGCTGCTAAATATGACTAACATGAAGCAAAACCCTCTGCTGCAGCTACATTAATAAAGTGACAATAGGCACTGGCATCAAGAGGAAAGTGGCTGGCAGGATTGAGTCTTTGAAATTTATTTTCCTTGACGAATTATAGTTTATAGTAGGAACTGGTTTCTTCCTTTTGAGGTTTTCTTTTAAAGTTATTGTTATTGTAGAATAGTTGAGAGGAGAAAGCAAAATCCAGTATGTTAGTGCAAAGTGGAGGAATGTTGTGAACTCATACTTCTCTTTATTCAAATGTCGTTACTGGACTGTCTGTGTTGGGAGATGATGTACATTAAGAGGGGCAAGAACAGCTCGTACCATCTCTTGTTTTTTAAAGCTGTCAAAAAGAATTGCCTTAATCTCATCTCTTCCTCAGCAATGATCACATCTCATCCCCCTTATAAACAGCAACTTGAAATCCTTATACCCAGTCCAAGAACTAGCTCAGGAAACCGGTGTGGTTTTGTTTGGATTTTGTTAGTCCTGTCTGTGCGCAGCTGAGATTAAATTAATTTTAACATTAGAGTGAAATGCTTTAGAATTGCTATGGATATGTTTGGATTTTGTTTCTTTTTTGGGATGAAGCACTGTTACTTGAGGTTGGTAAATGGCTGTTTGCAATCTAAGTATTAATGCAGCTTGAAAATAGTGGCAGCCTGCAGCTGTCATGGCCATGGTGGTATTCCTCTATTTGGAACTACTAGAAACCTGAAATGGGATTTATTTGACCAAATGTAAATATTTACATGTAAGTTAGTAGCCTAAAGCTCTTTTTACAGTCAGAGGAAGTCTAGACAATATGGCCAGTGTGGTCTGTGGTGCAGTTCTTCCCATCTCAAACATGTAAATAGGTCAGATGACTTGGGACCCAGAAATACTCATTTCTTACCAGTAACCAAATCTTGACCTCAAGTTTAAGTAAGTGCTACCACTGCCATGCCATCAAGAGATATTAATTAAGTGCTTTGGTTTAACTTTTTTCTTTTAGATTGTTTTGGAGCTACCTTAATCCCATGTCTTTGCAGTCACTTAGTGGGAGGGTGATGAGATATTTCTTTAAGAGGGCAGCTTGTATTCATGCTTTCTCTGCAACACTTTGCAGTTCCAAAACTCCAAAGGCTTCTGGGAGAAACTCAACTCAAACTTGGAGAGTGTGAAGTATGCAGAGCCGCACTTGCACTACCACAGTAACGTGCTCAGGAGGGAATGGCATAATCTTTCAGAAGAGGTGAGTGAGAGGCACTGGAACTGAAACATTGGAACTCTTCAGAGCTACCTCTGAAATGGTGTTTTAAAGTCAAGCACGGACGAGTTGGCTTTTTTATTTTGAAGATAAGTAAATGGGAATCCTATTATGAGAAGTGCAAAGACTTGCAATCATTTCACCTAAGGTGATTGCCTGTAAGTTTTGTTCTCTTAAAATAATGCAAGAAATTAAACAAAAGCAGAGCTTGCATTGTATTGTCACATGGTTTACATGAGTGCCTATGAGCATGGGCACTTGGAAGATGGTTTGAGGCGCCACTGTGTATTATTTCCATTCAAAGGGAAAACTAGCGTAATTTCTCATTTTCATTCTGTCAGGGAGTATTTTTTTTTTGGTCTTCTGTTTTGTTAATTTTGGAATTTTTGTTTGTTTACAAACCAGAGAGAGGAGAGAAGAACCACAACATATTTAAGGAATATTTTTGAAAATGCCAAAAAGTACGTACTGGTTTCTCTTATATTTACCCTTTCTTATTTTGCACAAGTATGTTGAAGGATTTAATGTGCCATTTAATTAGTTGATTAGGTATCTGATTAGATATCTTTAAAGATCATCCTGGTGAAAATCAGTTACTGGAATCCTTGTAATTTCTACATCATGGTCTGAAATACAGGCCTCTAGAGCTAGGGAATTTTTGGTAGATGTGAAGTATTATTCTCATGCAACCTAGACAGATAGAATTTTTTTAATGCTATCTAGTATTTTTACTAAATTTATTCACTTCTGCTGTTCTCAGATTTCTATAGCTGTCTTTGAAAGATCAAAGGCTCATTTGGGTTTTTAATGACCTTATGAAAGCCTTTAGAGTATTGCATATGAAACACACTGATTTTTGTTTCAAACCCCAGGGTGCTTTCTCATCTGGACACTTGGGACTCTGGTGAGTAAAACTTCTCTTGATGTAGGCCTTAGCTGTAAGACTTAGGTTTATTAGAATATTTCCATCCTGCTGTTGTTTACTAAAAATAAATTGCTATGTGTGTTTTCAGCACAGAAGAGTTTGAGCATTTAAGATGAGAAGAAAACTTTCACGTACTGACTAGGAAATGCTTGAAAATAAAGTCCCTAGTTCATATTGTATCTAACAACACAAGCAGTAAAACTTCGTCTGTCTAAAGGATATCTTCCTCAGGATTTTTTTGTGGAACAGAGTATCAATGACACCGTGTTACTGTTGAGTCTTGTCCACTTATAGCTGCCTTTGCAACATCAGAACTTGTGCAGGAGATTAGGGCTGGTGTAGAGAGAGCAGCTGTAATGAATTTCCTTAGTCCAGAAACACTTGAGATCGTGATGCTCAGTTCCTCTGTCACAAATGAGTAAAACTGGATTTAGTAGTGTATTATGTTCCTGCTGTTCACACATCAGTGCCTTCTCTGTGCCCTGCCACTGTGTGCTGTGAAATGATGCTTATCTAAGTGCTGCTCGCTCCTTTTATTACCATGAATTTTCAGTGTACTCATTTCCAGCCCTTAACACCAGTCATCCATGTCACTGCTAGTTATTGCAATGGCTCTGACTTTGGGAGACTTTGTATCAACTTTGTGAACCTCAGCTTCATATTTTCAAAGGTGCTTATTGATAAAGAAATCAGATGTTTAACTGTTACTAGAGAATTTCTAAATAGCTGCCAGCCAGTAACAAACATCAATGTAGTGTAGATTTGTCCTCGAGTCCTTTAAAATCAAGCAGCACAGGTCTTTGTGCTGCTAAGTGGTGGTGTAAATGTATTTGAAGGTGAGCAAAAACAGGTGCATATTTTGTAAGAATTCAGCACTTGGTTCTGTAAAATGTTGAGTTGGTTTTATCTATATCATGAAACAGAAGATTGTTTTTCTTCCTTTGGTTTAGTAGACCAGAAGCACTGATTAGGACATATAGGTTATTAATTTCAGTAGACACTATAATCTCCTTCCATTTAGTTTGAAAAGTTGTGTTCTTTTCATAGTGGTCTGCAAATCTGAGTAACAGAAGCAACCAGACCATGGGAGAGAATCAGTGGGAGGTGATTCCCTGGACTAATCTCTTTCTCTCTAGCCATTTCCTTGGAAAACCCATGCAGCTGCTATAGTTCGTTTGTTTGTAAAATGACAAGATCTAAGTAGCCCATGCATTAACACTGGTGTTTCCAGAAGGTCCTCTGTGCCTCTTTGCTCTCGAGTCACCACACTGTGGTAACTCTTATGTAAATATCAAAGAGAAGAAGTGGATGGCAGCTAAAGGGTTATTTTCCATTTCATAGTTCTCTCATGCAGTCCATGGTTCTTCGCTGCCTTGGTTCTGTAGCTGAGTAGATGAAACTGCAGCTTCTATTTGCTTGTCTGTTCCTAAGAACTTTTGAAGCTGGTTGAATTCTGGTGATATTTCTGTAGTGCCATGCCCTTGGATGATTCTGGCTCTGTTTATTCCAGAGGCGAGGCTGGTACCTCTCTTTGAAGAGGAGGATTATCAGCAGCAGTTGCTCATGGGACTGGTATGTGCTTCTGTCAGCGTGCACTAGAGGACGCACAGGCTCCACACATGTGTCAAGAGTGACCCTCGAAGTTCCAGTGCGGAGTGGAAGCTCACTCAGAGTACCTGTGGGGCAAACGTGGCAGTTCCTAAGTTTCAGAGTTCATAGCCATCATATCATCTTAGCAGGTCATCATAAGGCAAAGGGGAAAAACAGCAATGGAAAGCTGATTTGTCAAAATGCTTTTCCCCATAAAACTTTGGCTAGAAACTGGGAGGTCACCTTAATCTGTCAGTTATTTCTGGACTATTTTACATCTTTAAAACATTTGTAAGTGAATTTCCCACGCACAGCTTTTCTCAATTTGGTGAGCAGAGATCATCCTGCTCCTCAATTTAACACCTTTTTTACAGTTTCTTTTTCCTTCTACCTCACTTCTGAAACTGCTATGGCCATTCTGAGGTCCCTCTTTTGCACTGTTCCATCTTTATGCTTCTGGGCAATAAATTCTGTCTCAAACCCCTACTTGTCCTCCTTCTGTTCAAATATACATCTTGGCTTATCTCTTATTCTCTTACTTTTAAAACCAACTAACTCTCCAGCATGCACTAGAAGGTCTCAGCTGTGAGGAACGGATCAACACTGTCCTGTCTGTTTACATCTGAGGCAAATTTTCCTTGTTTGCAGTCCTGTCTCCCTGTTTCCAAGTTTTGTCTCTCATTCTTTGAAGCTTCTCTACATCCTTCCCTTTTGTTTATTCAGACAGATCCAAAAAGCAGGTCACTGCTGTCCCTTGTCTATGCCTTCCTCATGCCTGTATTGCTGTCTTGACACACTGCGATTAATCTCCATGTAAGTTCCTTGAGACAGAGATTTTTATTTGCCCCAGTTTCACCCTGAGCTTCTTAGTAATTCTCAGGAAAGAGCCAGCATGGACTTGAGCTGCAATCTGAAGCTACATGAGGTCAGCGAATATTTCAGAAAAGAGAGAGTAGGGAGTGGCGTGGACTGTATGTTAACAAACACCCGATTTTAATGACTTCACAATTAATGTTTAACCTCTAATTGCCTTTAATCACTCTGGTTCTCAGGTTCTTGGCAACTACCACAAATTGTACTTGTGCTAGTTTTCTCTGTCATAAAATCTCTCAGGTTTATTTGTTTGTAATAAGTCCTTCTATTCTCAACACTCCATGCTCATATTTCAAACCTTCTTTCACTCTGTTCCCTTGGCTTTACACAGAGAGGTGTGAGAGCTGTAAGCTTTTCCTCTTCAGTATCATTGAAAGTTCAACTTCGCTTTCATTTTTCTGAATTTGTACCAAGGAACCATTTTGAATATTCACATCTGCTGCTGAGTTTAGCAAGATTGTACAGTAGCTTGGGATCTCACTCTGAACCGGAGTTTTGTAATGGGGAAACGTTCTGTTGAGCCAATGCCTTTTGATCAGGCCCTGCACCTGCTGCAGCTTTTGTATCTCTTTGAGGCTGCCCAAGGATCCTGAATTGTTGGCTTTTTTTTCTAGATGGTTGCTCAGCTGAAGGATCACCTTATGAGACACCTACAGTATGTTGGAAAAAAGAAGATTGACCAAATAGTTTTGGATTACGTTGCAAACTTGGTTAGTTTGATTTCAATGTCACTATTGTGAGGAAGTGTGTATTTGCTGGATTGTAGATCCTTGGGTGTGTACCAGGTGTACCTAGCATATATTTGGTGGGAAGAAACTGTTTTTAAGATGCTTAAACATATTTTTTCAGACTAATATTGTATATATTGATAAAGGAAATGAATATTATTTAAATATTATTCAAAGATTTGTACCAGTCACTCAGAATACAGAAGAAACTGTTCCCTTTACAGTTTGTACAAGTATGTTCTAGTCCCAGAAATAAAATGGGAACTCATCCTGAAAGTTTAAAGAATGGCCTTTAGATCCATTTGGTTTCCTGTAGAACACATTGCTTCAGGTCTTGAATAATGAAAGTGCGACCAGGAGAAATAACAAATTAAGGAAAAAAGATGTCACTACAATCTGACATGTGCGTAAATCATCACCACTCATACACAGTGCCTTTGGTGGGCTCTGCGTGTGATTGGAAACAGTTTTAGGTGAAGAAATCTTTGTAAACTACTGTGCAAATTTGCTTTCCAAATTCCTATTTTTCTATCTTTCATCCTCTTAAGAGACCTTTAAAAAAAAAGCTACAAACCCCATAGCTGTTGTGCACAGAAGTTATGTACTTGGTTTTGTCTGTCTCAAGATCACATCCTTAAACTGCAGAACGCAGAGTCCTCAGAAGCTTGCATGGCAACAGTAAATACTGTTCTTTGTGCCATCCCTGCCGCAGTGTTCAGTAGAAACTCCCCACAGAGATGTTTTCTAGGGATGAAAACCTTGGGAAACTTCCTTGAGGCTGCTGATGCCTGCATCTCCTCGGAAGCCCAGTGCGAGTCAGTTGCGCTGTCAATGTCACAGCATCTGCTGCAGCCTCACTGCAGTTCCTGAGCTCTCAGGCCTCACTCCTACAACTTGATAAGTTGTTTCACTGATAATTAGCAGACTTTTATGTATCTATGTAGGAAAGAAATTAAAACTAGTGGCTGATTAAAATAGGGACAGTACAACATTAACCAAAGCTTTGTACCTGAAAATGGTTCTGAAAAAAGCACAAACGGAACATTTATTCTCTTTTAATTTGATTTCTAATAACAGTTTGTTCACTTTCAGTAAAAACTAAGATTAAAAAAAGTGAAAATCTATTCAACCTTGATCTGCAAGGCTAAATTATTGTAGACAGAATCTTGCAAAACAAATCTCAGCCCTCCACACAAGCAATCTCTCAGGACTAATTCTCTCAACTCAATTGACAGGCTTATTCATAGAAAAGCCACTATAAACAAAAATAATGTGCCTCTAAAAATTGCTTCTGCTTTCTGCTGGTGCATCTTAGATACTGTTTGGAAGTCTTTAGAAATTATTTCATTTTTAAACTTGTGTTTTCTCTCATCCTAATTAGACTCATATCTCAAACCTTTCCATATCCTAAATGTTTCAGAGTTCTTCAGGGGAAAGTACTGGTTTGAGTCTTCCCACAGTTCTCTGTACCATCAGCAGCAAGTAGCAGAGCTATTGAAATTAGTGAAACAGGAAGAGACTTGAAATCTGTCTGTTTGCTTTCATACAATATTTTGCATTACATTCAGGAGCCCAGGAGTAGCTGAGATTAAGCTCCGTGGTGTGGAGTCACTGTGTAAATCAAGTGCAGCAGAAGTCGGAGTAGCCAAGACTTGGGAGCACTGAGGGTTTTTCCTGAAACAACAGGCAAGGGCTGGTTGCTGTCAGAGAGCTGTGTTCTTGTATACAGAGAAGGAGGGTGGGGAAGTGTGCAGACACGTCTCCATGGGAATTCCTTGTTTGCTGAGGAGCTTTTCCCAGCAGGAGTGTGCCTGGTTCCCAGTCCGCGTGCCACCTTGCCTGCAGTGGTTGTTGTATGTCCATAGGCTCACTCTTCTCTGCAATCACTTTATCTTAGCTTTACTCCATCTCTGTTTCTCTCACTCTTTTCATATCAGTGAGGCAGGAAAGGGGAGAAATAACTTAGAGAAGCAGTGTGGCATTTGCTGCCCTGACAGCTAGCGGAAGGGAAGGCAGGGTGAGCAGGCAGCCTGTGGCACAGGAAAGAGGCAGACCTGAATAAACTACTGAAATTTCTCTGCAAGTCGCTGCAGTAGCTGCACATTTTCCCCTGACGTCTGTGGCCAGCTGTCATCTGATGTGGGCTCAGCTGCAGAGGAGTAGAAGACAGACACCATTTGGATTTGAGTTTCCTCAGGAGAAGGAGGACTGCATCATATTCCTGCACAGGAGGGGATCTGAAAGACAGCAAGACCTTGTCTTGCTCCCTTCTCTCCTTTGCTCTTGGTTCTTTTCTTTGACTGCTTCAAAGTCTTTCCTCTACAAGCAGCTGTGGAAGCTGAACACTTGTGGTTCCCAAATTCTTTAGTGGAATTTCTCTTTCCTTGGCACCATTGCCTGAAACTGCAGATGTTTCAAGACAAGGTGACCCCAGCACGACAAGGCCCACCTGCATGTGCTGTCTTGCTGTTGGTCATATGTTTTCTTGTTAGTTTAGAGGACTCCAAGGGAAATGGCTTCATGTATGCGCTCCAAAATACTTCATATCGTGTATCTGTTACTCAGTGAAAAATGGCCTTGCCTGGCACGGGTGTAGCTCTTAACTTGGCTCCCTGCTGCTAACCTGTGACAGGAAGCTGCCTGTGCTTCTTCCCTCAGACAGATAATGTTGCCTTTCTCTTATGCACATTATCTTGTGTGTTACATTCTGAAAAATAACTTTGAGACATGGCTTACCTTTCCATATGTATTTTCTACAGTATCAAGGGTAGATGTTGATCTCCAGAGCGAGTTGTGCTGTTGGTGAGGGTGTCACATCACAAACATTCATGTATTTAAGATTCAAGTATGTTGTGGTAGCTTGTGTTGTTAAGCAAAAACTTTTCAGAGTTTTCTGTTTTGTTAAGCAAAAAATATTAATTCTGGAGTAGCATACTCTTGAAAACTGTTTGTGTTGCACAAATAATAATTGGTGATTTTGGAGCTTGTAAGAACCTTCACTTCAACACTGATCCTTCAGATCCAGCTGCAGCTCCTGATGCAGAGTCCTTAGCTGCACTTTCTGCTCTGGCCATTCATTCCAGCAGCAGGTGTGGTTCTTGTGACCCTTCTCTGGAAACTGGAAATCACTCATTTCCTAGAAAACTTGCTGTACTCCAGAAAGATTAAATTGGATCTTTCCACTGCATGTAGAAAGTGTGGAGATGGCAAGTATTAGGTAGTTATTTTGCATCAGGCAGCTATGCAAGCCTGGCTAAAGTGGTGGTGAAACAAAAAGGTGCCACCTTGTAGAGCTTTTTGGCCAAGCTACAGAGGAACACTCCGGAACATTACTGAAGATGAATATTCCAGTTCTGTCCTTTGCATGTGGACCTCTCCTGTGTGTCCTGTTGTTTCTCTCTTGCTCAGAGCCTGTGACGAGTCAGACATTGGAGAGGACAAAGCCTATGAGAGGAAAAGAGAGTGGGAAAAAAGCATTCCTGGATTCTGACCATCTGGAGGGAGGAAAAGGGTTCCTAATTTCTTGTGACACCTCTTTGCAGAACAGGGGTCAGACTTGTTTCCTGAGTTTCCTGGGATTGATTGATTGCTGTGCTTTGAGGGCCAGAGATAAAAGGTGGAGAGGAAGTGTCTCAGTTGTGTTACTGAGATGTGGAAGTGGTTGCACATGACAGCCATGAGGAAGTTATTTCAACTCTTTTGAGTGTGGTTTCTCTTTCAGCTGCAGAAGCTGAGATGGCCCAAGTGAGAACAGGGCTTGTGGCTTTGGTGTATGCTGACTGTGTGTGGTGGACGTGAGTTTGGGAGCGTGAAGAACAACATGGGCCAAGGGATTGTTTCACTTCACTGGGGACAAAAAGGAAACTCAATAGATGCAAAGAGGCATTTGCTTGTCTCATCTTTCCTGCTTGCCAGGACTGGATCTGTGATTCCTCCTGCAGACTTTTCTTGGTAAACTGAGCATTCCACTGTGTTCAATGTTATTCACTTTTGCTGAGCCCTTGGGTCTGTTCCTTGCCAAATGCTCAGCCATGTAGACATGGAGTTTTTGCTTTCATGGCAAACAGATCTTTGAGAATTTGATGCAAGAGTATGAGATCAGTTATCTCCAAGAAGCACAATGTGTTAAGTTGCTGTATGTCTTGCATGATGCTTTCATTGAGCTGGAAGCACTTTAAACTTCTGGAATGGGCAATTCCATTACAATTCAAACTTTAATAACTTTACATTTTAAGGCTCTAGGGGAAAAAATGAAGACTTAGTAGGAGTCCCATGAGAAGTTTTTAACATAAACTGGTGTGTGGAATGAATGAAGGCCAAGGGCCTGCTGTATACAGGCTCCTGGAAACATCCACACTTCTCTTTCTTGTTTTAGCTGAATCTGGTGCATCGAATAATGAAAGAAGTTTGGAGGAGATACCAGCTTCATTCCTGTGTCTTCTGCTTGTGAGCAAGTGATTTGTTAAAGTTTTCAGCCTGCCTTTTAAAATATAGGCATAATGATTTTAGTCTTCAACAGTAGTACTCCTTTGAACAGTCAGTGCTTGTGCTGCTGTCAATGTCAGTGTGACTGTCACTCACTCTTCCCAAAGATCCTGCTGGCCCTCTCTAGGCCAGGGTGAATATTAACCACATAGGCAGTGTTATGGCCGGAGTTCATTCATATCTGCTGACTTTGGAGTGCTCCTAAGCTGGGTAGTGGGTGTTAAACACCTATAAAAGCCAGGTCACTTACACCAGCACCCTTTCAGCTGTTGCTGCTGATTCCAGGTACTACTGAGAGCCTTGTAAATGTGCAGCAGCAGGGGGGGGCAGACGGGGACACCGCAGAGACTTTGTGTGTGCAGCACTGGGCAGCTGGTGCCGGGTGAGACACCTCAGTAAACAAGGCAGCATTCCAGGGCCCTTCATCCCAGAGGCAGGCATTCAGTGCACACCCAATACTGCAAATTGACCCTCTCTCTAGGAGAGTGTGGGCGCCTCGGGTGCTTAATGTGTTGCTACTTTGTTAACTGCAGTGACGAGAGAGGAAGTGCAGGAGAGTTTGCGGTGTTCCATATCATGAGTCGGATTCTGGAAGCAGCGAATGGCATGTGCATGCCTTTACCTCCTGGTAAGTTCTGTGTTTTGCTGTTTTAACCATAAGTGAGGAGAGCTGTGCTGTAAATTCCTCCCAGCAGAGCACTGGTTGCCGCACATGTGTCCAGTTAGCTTTGGCAGTATTGACATCTATTCAAGTCAGTTATAGAGGGGAAGGCCCTTGATAAACTTGTTCAAGTGAAATGAAGCAAACCTAAATAGTTCCTAGAAACAGAGAAAACTAAACAGAGGTTTCCAGTAGAATGTTTGGGTGCAGTCTTATCTTAGAACTAAGACTTAGACTCCTTTCACTTATATATATTTTTAGACAACTGGACTTCAGTGTCAAGAGCTACAAGGGAAAATCCTATCCTGTGGCAAATAGAATGTTTTTTTCTCATGCTGTTGCCCTGCTAATAATGTTCAGTTTTATCCTGAAAGGATTACTTCCAGCCTTGATGGGAAAGCTAGTCTTGATAGTAGACTTTCATTTCCTAGAGCTCCTCATAATTGTTTACAGCATTTTCAAAGCACTTGCTTATTTTTGTTAGGGAAAGACATCTTGATATCTTAACACCTTAATGCTTTCCAATTCTGTTTGAATCTTTCTGTTTTTTTATTTTCTGATGTGTCTTCAGTCTTTGAAACTGCTTTTGGTATGAGTTTGTCCCTCAGTCTGTGTGGGCACATGCTGCCACACAGTAGAGGTACATGGTAACAAGTCCGTCATCAGGCTGATGTTAAAGAAGCTGGAGTGTTAACGCTGCCTGTGGGAGTGTGTGGGTGGCAGCAACATCCTGAAGGTGGTGAGGTCTCAGGTTTTGATTAATTAGGAGGAGAGAGGGAGATAAAAGACAAATTAATGGAACAATTCAGATATAAGGCTTGGAGATACTCAGTGACATTGTATGAGTTTAATGACTGTTTTCAGTCCCCTTTGCTTTCTTCTTTCTGACAAGATTGTACTTGAGAGGACTTAAAGGATGTCTAAATAAGACTACCTGACTTGATAAATTGATTTCCTCAGCAACTAGAAACAATCAGAAGTTAAGGGATGCCTTTAGTTAGAGTAATGCCAGTCTCTAATAGAGAATTAGAAAAAAATATGTATTGTACCAAACAAGTTTGTCTCTTTCATAGGTTTTCACACTCTGCACCTGGGTCTTGGTGTTCGATGTCTCCCTCTGCACACCCTCCTGCACTATATTGACAATGGGGTCTTGCAATTGACAGAAACATGTGTCAGGAAATTGCTGAAAGGTACAGTGAACATCGTGTTTCATTTGTTACCAGCCAGCTAACTGGGAGTGTTGTCCTTCGAGTCACTCGCCTTGGACGCAGGTTTTACTGCCCAGGACACTTAGCTCTTCTCAGAGTGTTGTTTCAGTGAGGGCTGTAGCTGATGGTGTTGCCTACCTGCAAGGAGAAAATCAGGGCTCAGGCTACGTGATTGGCCGTACTATAGCATACAAAAAAATATCTCTGTGGAGAGAATTTGAGTTTGTAGTTTTTCCACTTGAGACTTCTTAGAAAAGCAAATACTAAAGATCATCATAGGATTTCTTGGGGAATATCTGTGACTCTGTGAAAGTGCACACCTGTGTGTGAGGAAGTTGGGCTGCTATGCAGTCCTCAACTTTTGCTTTATGTTTGGAATGAGAGGAACAGGCCTGTCATGCTGACCTCATGGCTGGGGAAGCTTATGGAGCACATCATCTTGAGTGCCATTATACAGCGTGTGCAGGACAATGGGATCAGACCCAGCCAGCCAGGGTTTGTGAAAGGCAGGTCCTGCTTGGCCAACCAGATCTCCTTCTATGACCAGGTCACTCATACAGTGGATGAGGGAAAGGCTCTGTGTGTTGTCTACCGGACTTTAGTAAAGATTTTGACACCCTTTCCCTCAGCATTCTGCTGGAGAAACTGGCTGATCATGGCCTGGATGGGAGCAGTGTTCCCCGGGGATAAAACTGGCTGCACAGCTGGGCCCAGGGGGTGGAGGGGAATGGAGTTACATCCAGCTGGTGGCTGGTCCCAGTGGGGTTCCCCAGAACTCAGTACTGGGGCCAGTCCTGTTTGATGTCTTTATCAATGATCGGGACAAAGAGATCGAGTGCTCCTTCCGTGAGTTTGGAGATGACACCAAGCTGGGCAGGAGGGTAGGAGGGCTCTGCAGGCAGACGTGAACAGGCTGGATTGATGGGCTGAGGGCAATGGTGTGGGGTTCAACAAAGACAGGGAGAAAAGGACCCGGGGGACGGGTCAGTGATGGCTGAACATGAGCCAGCTGTGCCCAGTGATGTGCTATTTCTCCAGTGTCTAAGAAAAGGGACAACAAAATATGCTGTATCAATCTGTGCCTGGTCTTGATAAATGAAATATTATAAACTTGGGGAGTTGTACTTAGTCAAAGTACATTTGAATTACTGTATAAATTGTTACATAAAATGGTGAAGTTAGGTACAAACATACAGAAATATATTTGTATAAATGATAATTGTAAATAACACCCCTTATTTATGTAGTATAATGCAAATAATAAATTATTATTTATATTAATAAATTATTATTATTATTAAATAATAGCTCTTATTTAAAACTGAAATTTTCATTTCACTAAGGAAATACATTTATTCAGAATGTCTTCAGTGAAAGTTGAAAGTTTGTTATGTGATTACTGTTTGTTTGATCTGGTTTTCCCCCCTGTTGCTTATAGATCTGGATGACACTGAACAGAATGAAAAACTGAAGTTTAGTATTGTCATGAGGCTTCCAGAGGTAACTAATGGCTTTGGATGTAATTTCTTGGATTTTGGAATTGGTAGGAAATTCCTCCTTGTGCATAGGGTCAAGCCAATGAAAGATTCAGTGTAATTCAAATAGAACCTGATTCAATAGAACCAGAACATCCACAGTTTCTCCATCTGCTGCTTGTGGCCTGTAGGATACCCTGATAACTTAATTTAAATTACACATTTGTCCACTGAGTCTCCAGTACCCTACAGGAGTCAACAAGACTGACACTGTTCTGCTGAGTAGTCATCTGCATAAGGCAATGAGGGTCTAATCTGGTTTAAAGGGGGTTTATGGGGATTTTGTGTGTGGTTTTTAGCATCCACGGAGCCTTTCTCACTTGTGACCCCTGTGTTTACTTCTGTACACTTCAAAAAATATCTTCAAAAGATGGTTCAGTAAAAGCTGTAAAATTGTATCATACCACAGCTTTGTGACAGGGCTGAATGACAAGGCCTCCCCCCAGTTAAACCTCACAGTCTCACCCACTGACAAGGTGACTTATGTAGCCACAGGCTAGAGCTGGTTACTGGTCCTCCATAAAACGCTCCAGCAGAATGGGAGATGCACTCCTCCCTCTTTCCTTTTGCTGTTAGTGCACAGCACAGGACTGCAGGGGAAGCACAAGATGTCAGGGAGCAGAGGAACACCAGGGATCCCCCTCGGGGAATGCCTGCAGAACAGGCTTTTCTCCACATAAGTTGCCCATTGTTTGCTGTTATGTGCTGTCACTTATAGTTCAAATGGCCAGAAGTGCTGCTTGGGTTTTCCTCCAACAAAGGCTTCTTTATTAGGCAGCAGCTTTGAGAAGGGGTAGAGGAGGAGAACTCCACAGAATGTTCTCTGTCCTCTGTGTCTTGTTTTGGGCCAGGACTGGTGAGCTGGGGTCAGCAAGAGACCCCCGAGCTGCCAGCCCTGGGCCTGGTGGGTGGGGGACTCCATTCCAACCACGCTCTGACGTGAAGGGCTGAGCTGGGAGAGATTTAGGGAACAACTACTGCTAGCTATGCACAGTAGACTCAGTGCTTTATTGTATCTATTTACAGCTTTGGGAAAAAATGCTGGGAATAGTCTCTTTGCCAGAAAGGTCACTTTGGGGTGACTTGGACTATTTTGAGCAGGTTACATGCAGTGGATGACTTCAGTTCCATCAGAAGCAAGGATTTAAGCACCATTAAACTGTACAGCATTTACTAAAATGAACAGCTGTCTGCACTGCAGTGCAGCTGAAGGGGAGGGGCAGAGGAAGATCTACACAGGGTAAATAGCAGAAGATGGAGCTAATTTCACAGTATGTTCCTATTCTTTTGCTTATTGGTTGGGATTAGAAGCTTTGGGAACCCCGGTTTTGAATGTCTTTTGGCTCTGGGAATGTGAGTCAATGTTATCAGTTTCCAGGATAATGACCTGAATAAAAGGATCCAGACTTCCATTCCCAGTACCTTTCCTTGCCAGCATTCGGCTTGTCTAAGGTTCCTTAGACTGAGAAGCCCTGTCCTGAAGGAGCCTTGAGGAATGGGGCAGCTACATTATTCTTTGGGGGAAGAATAGATTCAATTTGGTCACAGTAAAGGATAAAGGTTCAATTAATACTTAAGTACACACGCCAAGTGGGACAGTGGCACTGGGACAGACCAGTTGAGGTGAGGACTGAGTGATGAGGTTTTGATTTCCTACATTTTGGGAGCACATTGTGATCTCTTAATTACTGGCTACAAAAGGAAGGCTCCATGGCTAAACATGACCTCTGGGCTGCTGTCATCAGGGTCTGAAAGCAAAGCACATCTGCATTACAGCCTGGATTTTGTGGCAGCTTTTTCTTCCTTTTTCTAAGTTTCCACTGTCCCATGTTTATGTTCTTAGGTTTTTGGGGTTTGTTTCTTGCTTACTAGGCTCTTGGTCAAAAAGTCCGCCGGTACTGGAATCATCCGATAAATGCAAATTTAATTGCACGGAAATATGTGAAACTTTTGCTCGAGAAGCTGGGCAACAGGCAGGTAAGGGCACAGAGGCCATGTTTTTAAATCTTATGCCTTGACAGTGTTGAGATTCCTGAGCTTTCTCTGGACTATAACACACTAAAGAAACACTGAAACCTTGGTATTGTGCGACTTTGTGAATTAACCTGAAATGTTCTCCCTTACAGTGCAGCAGGCCTATCCCTGAGAGACTCTCAGTCCGTGTGGAGTTTTTGCCACTGAACTACCTGACTAATATGTTGGCAGAGATAGAGAATCAAGGTAATGTTAATTCTGTACTTTGGAAGTCCAGTGATCATTACCCTTTGATGTTCACTCAGATGTATCCTGCCTACACTGACATAACGGAGTTACTAAAACTCCAGTGATGTTTGAACGTGTAGGTCCGGTCATCTTCTGCTGATGGAAAGGGTCAGGGGCCAAGATCCTCCATGTATGGGTAGCATCCTATTTGGGGAGGAAAAAGAGTTAAACCATGTAGCAGTACATGAACATGTGCCCTGGGCCATTTCATGCACCAGCACTAACACAGACACAGCGCTTCAGCCTGGGTTTGGATCTCCCTTGTAGAATTGGTTAGGAAGTCCAGCCTTCAGAGAGGCTTCCCTCTGTGTGGGATATAGTTTACTTACATCCCACTAACAGGACAGTTTTTGCCATGGATGAGCATCCATAGTGCACCACTGAAAGCTGTAGGTATTTTGGGTACGTGAAAACACATTTCTATTACCCCTTTTATTTTGGTATTGTAGATTAAGATGTTTAATAGACTGCAGGACTATAAGTGTACAGGAGAATGTATGATTTTGTAAATACTTCTTCACCATGTTTTTCTAGGTGTGGATCTATACGAAAAAGAAGACCATGTAAATGCAAGATTTGTAGAAGAAACAGCACTCAAACACACTATGACACTTCTGGGCCTCAAATATTTCTGAAATAATGTGCTGTCAAAGAAGGCTGTCAAACTGTGGTGCGTCTGTAAAAGTATTCACTTCCATGCAATGTTGTTTTCCAAATAACCTGCAGTTTTGGGTAGTTGCCAGTACTGACGTGAGAGTGAGAAACACTCAAAACAGTGTTTGGTCCAACATACTGAGGTTGAAATTACTGACTTCTAGATAAATCCTAGAGAAACACATTTGACATAACCCCAGGTTTGAAATATATCTGTGGTTTCATTTTGAAGTGGTCAAGGAAGTGGAACAACAGCGAGTATCAAAACATGCTGTGAAAATTGGTATAAATGTCACTTCTTTTAACAAGACAATGCTGGAAAAGGCAGTCCAGTTGTACAGTAACAAGAACCAGTAACTGTTTACTGGGATTAATAAAATGATTTCTTGAATAACAAATGACTTTTTATGTCAGGCATGAGTAAGGAGGTATTCATTACTTGTGGTGGTATCAGTTACCTTATGGTACTTCTGCTTCTGGAACTGCATTCTAATATTCTCAGTTTTGTAATTAGCAAAAAATATAATCTCCTTAAAGTGCACGTGACAGATTTTGTTGGGGTTTGTTTGTTTGTGGGGTTTTTTGTTGTTTTTTTAAAGACATGTATAATATATTGTAAGCAATACAGGATAAGCATAAAAACGCTTTAGGAATTGATCTTAACAGTGGCTTGGGCAGAGTTTTACATAATTCTTTCTTACAACTTCTAGTGTTACAGTTCAAACCTCAGCTTCAGAAAGTAATTAGGCAGGCTGTTTTTCCTTTGTTTTCAACTTCTGTGTGTATGTAACTGAGCCAGTATTGTTTGTTCTTTTAAGTCCTGAACTGTGACATTAATTTAAAATGGTAATAGCAATTTGCTGCAAAGAGAAGATTGCCAAGTTGTGTCATGCAGGATTTCTGCAGCCTTTATTGGATTTTACAAAAACTCTACAAAATTCCAGACTATTAAACTAGAGAAACTCATTAAAATTTGATCTATTCAGGAGGTTTTCAAAACAACCTCTGATACTCTCTCTGAGTAGCTTCCATTGATGCTCCCTGTTCCTTACCAGTGAAATAAAAAGATCCAGTTCCTGGGAGTGACTTGGCAAGTTCATGATCACTCCCTTGTCATTGCCATCAGTGAAACTTTAGCTTTCCCAGTGACTGGGAAGGAATATTTTCCCCAATATAATTAGAATTTCTCAGGCAAGTGTAAACTCCAGTCCCAGACTGCAGAAAGCCATGTTGGTGTATGCACATAAGTGGTGGCCACTTTGTATTATATTAATAACATGAGAAGATTTTCTAGTCTTTTCTTTTTAATGGAATGTATTATATCTTCAGATGCAATAAAACTTCACCTGGAAAAAAAAAATAAGCATAGCATGAAGATTACTCACTTTTCTTAACACTTGGAAATACTGCACTGCATTTGGGATACCAGGAGAAGGGACTCTGGATTGCTGACTACTTAGCTGTGCTTTTAGCATGAACAAATACTTTGTTTTCAGTATGGAATTTGGCTGAACACCAACACACTTCTTCAGTGCAGTGTAAATGCTGCTGACGCTTGTGGTCCAGCAGCTGGTAATGGTGTCTCCTGCTTCAGGTGCTGTCTGTTCAGATATCAGATGGCTTTGCAGTAGGCTTTTTGAGGTGTCTGGGGCTCGAGCTGGGCACCCTTGGTCTGAGGGGAGCCACATGTGGCAGTGGGAGCCTCTCCTCCTCGGGGATAGTGGGGGCACGGCCAGGCACTGCACCTTGTTCCTCCTCTGCAGGATGCTGTCAGAGAAACACAGCTTGGTCACACAGGGGTTGTGTGCTTTAAAACTCAAGTGCTCTCCTGAGCCAATGTACAGAATCCATGACAAAGGAAACACCATTAGTCTAATCCCTGGCAAGCCATGCAAGTTGAAGGGGTATTAAAAGGAAAGCATGAGGTTTGACCATGTAGATGTGAGTTTGTCCTTTTAAATAGTAGACAGTTTGAGCCTGTTATGCTTTTGTTATTTGTCAAGAAAACAGATTAGATGAACTTTTAAAAGCTGTAATAATTGGGCACAGAACATCTGAGGAGCAATTTTGTTCTTGAATACAGTTACTAGAGTGGGCCTTTATCCACAGCACTGAAAGGAAACTTGAGTCATAGTATAAGAAGATGCTTCATGACAGAAGTTTCTTATTCTAAACCATTATTATTCTGTAGGAGTGCTCTGTTCTGGGATCACTGACCATCTCAAGGACAGAGGCAGCATCCAGCAGGGTAGGGTTTGCAGCACTGTTTGACATGCTGCCCTGCCTACCCTCAGTGTAGGGGCACGCCCTACAATCTGATTCCTTGCTGCTTCTGATCTGATGCTTCTTGCATCTTATATGTGGGAGACACTAAATTTACTTCTCCTGAACCCCACACTCCACCTGTTCCAGCTTTACCTTGAAATCCAATGAAAAGCAGTATTCCACTGATGGCTGCCCTGCCCTTCAGCCACAACATGGTCACACAAACTACTTTAATAATCAAAGGTGAGGCTTTTAGTGTATGATCTCCTTAAGATTCAATGACCAACTCTAAGCGGTGTTGCCAGAAGTTAAAACTCCACAAACCCACTGTAGTAGTTGTCCCTGTCTGTACTATGAGCTGCACTGGCTCCTGGAGCTCTTCCAATGTATGACAAACACTTACTTTAGCTCTGGCTTCAGCTGCTGCTTTCTGCATCTTCTCTCTGCGTAGCATCTTCCACCGTTCCTTTTCTGCTTGTTTAGGAGGGGGAAGGCCTTGACTTTTCATCAATGAAGCACTCATGACAAATTGTTCTTTGTTTCTGATTTCCTGCTGGAGTTTAATGGCAAGTGCTTGCTTCATGGATAACTCTGCAAAAAGAGCCCTTATCTCCTGGGTTTTGTCATTTATCTTCCTCTGCAGTTCGTTGGTCTGGAATGCAAAACAGCTGCATTGTAGTTAGGGCTTCCCTTTTAAAGCACTCACTGGGCATGGCTCCTGGGTCAGCATTACACACATGAAAATAAGCCCAACTTAACAAGGTTTTAAATAGTAGTTCAATACTTGAAAATTACTTAATTTTTGTGATCACTTAGAACCAAAGAAATTGGCTGCTTAAGAAGTCGCATTTACTCCAATACAAGACAAGAAAAGTACATTTGTCTTTGCTTCTTGTCCTTTTCAGCTGGACAGCAAAATTCCCCCACCCCTCAAAGGCCTGGGATTCCAATTCTCTTTGAGTTTATGCACAATTAACTTTGTAATAAAGTTGGAATAAGCCCAATTCCTATGAGATAATTGAGCGACAATGCTGATGCAGGGGCTGAGGATTGTGACATTAGCCTTGGAAGGGGGACGAACAGAAAAGCAATGTGACAGGAATCCTTGAGTCTCACTGGAGATGATTTTGAAAAAAACAGCAAAACTTCAATACTCTTTAAGTGACTAATGGGGAATTGAGAGAGTCAAAGCACTTGTGAATGCAACTTTTGTGGCACACTGCCATTCTTGCAGTAGTTTATTAGCCCATGGCCATAATTTCACAAACACAGTTAACAACCGTGATATTTCTCTCCCTGTGTAAAATTAGAGATTTATTATGAAAATCTGTTTTAAGCTTTATGTGTGCCAAACCTAACACCTAAGAACAAAAAAAATCCACCCTGGCCTTGTTTTACATTAATTACTTGGCACTTTTTTTTTCTGCCTTTGCCTGAGGTCTGCTCAATTTGCAGCTTTTTCATTAGGAACATGGGGGCTGGGAGCATTTTTGGTCTTTCCCAAACAATATTACTGGCAGTTAAAAGAAACAGCTATAATTATATTAAAAAACCCTGTATTGGAAATTATGTTTTCTGTGTGATTCTCCCTACATAAATATCAAAGGAACTTTGAGCCAGATACCAAGTTCATCTTTTTGTTTGTAGAGTAAAATTTACCTGGCCTTCCTTTATTTCTATTTTCCCCTTACTTCTTTTTAGCCTTTGACATGTGTGTTGTGGAAAGGCTGTTAAGCATGTTTGCAAAAGGAGGATTCTACAAAGTTTCTAAGCATCTACTTCAGAAAGAACTGATTCTACATTTTGGTGAAATGTACCATTTATGGTGCAACTTCCTTTTTAAAAGACAGGACATTCATCTAATAGTTTTGGTTTATCTATGTTATTGTTACTACTCGTTTCTGTAATGTCCGAAGATTAAGTTAAGATTTGCCTATCAACATTTCCAGCCACTTTTGCAATTTGCAAGTGAATCACCTCTTGCCCAGATACTATTTCATGTTGTACAGGCTGGCAAGCAGAGCGTGCAGTGCCCTTCCTACCCTCTGAGCAAACAGCAGCATGTCCTGCTTGCCGTTCTCCGCCATGGCACGGATTCTGTCCGTCAGATCAGAAATCTTCTCGCAGAGAAAATCTATCTTCACCAGTCTCTGCTCCTTCTGCACCAGCTCTGCCTCCATCTACAGCAAGGAGGAGAACACAGTGTAAGGAGAGGACAGGGGAAGGTGCAGCACAAAGTGTTCTGTGATTGCCATGAGCTGCTGAAATAATACCGGTGAACAGACATAAACAACACTTTCACCATCGGTTTTCTCAAAATTTACACCCTCTCTTTCAAGTATTAGGCCTAAATTGGTTCAGTTGGTTACTGTCAGTTGTACAATTCTTCCATCTCAGACCAGGCCCTTTTGGGGGCAGGGGTTACACCATTCTTACTGTCTTGCTGTGCTTTTCTTGAAAGCAATGGGGCTTTTTTCTAGACATCTTTTTTTTTTAATCTTCTGGTTCTTTGAGTAACACCATAATGGAAGGTTTCAGCTCTTGCTTTAAATACTTTTTCCCTCCTCATTCTAAAAAAAAGTATGGGCTCCATAAAAAATTACAACTACAATGACTTTAAATTCCAAGGAGATTGAAATAGACATTTAAACTAGTCATGACTCCAAGAAACGCTTCCTTTTAATGTGCAGGTTGGCAATAGCAGGCTGTGTTATGGCCTGCTTGGCTATGCAGCGCTCCCTCTGTCAAGTAAAGCAAAAAGCTCAGGTAATTCCAGCAGCTGTGTTCAGAGTCTGTCCTTACAAACTGGATTTCAAAAGAAGGACTCTGAGGTGTGCTCTGAGCTTGGTGCTACTGCCCTCACACTTTCAGAGCCCCTTGGGAATCCCCTCCAAACACTGAACACAGCAGGAGGAGTTTTATGCTTCTATAAATGGGACAGACAAAACTATATAAGAAAATGCCATTCCTTTACCTTCTTCGCCCCATACAGAGGGCTCTGAAACTGGCTTCCCATGGGCCCTTTGAATTCTCTTGAGGGAGTCACCAGCAGTGCTGCAGTCAGCTGCTGGGCTGGCCTGGCTGCTGCTTCCACCAAGCTCTGTTCAGTGGCTCCTTGTTCAGCAGGGAAGCAAAGCAGTAGAGCCCAGCCCTGACTAGGGCAGTGTTTGATTCTGTGTCACACAGGCAGACTTTGTTAAGAGGCTGGCAGGTCTGCCTCCTGCTCACAGCCTGTGGATAGTTGTGGAACAGCTCAGGTCCGATTACCAAAGACTGTTAGCAGTCTATTATTCTGCATTTATCTCCCTCTGCTGCCCTTTCTGTGCCTTCCCCTAGTGAGGTGGGTCTGCACTGAAGTGCCAGTGATGTGAACGGAGTCAGCAGAGGATGCTGCAGAGCCAGGGGTACCTCACAGAGCTCCCCCTCCCCAGCCTCTCCTGGAAGAAGTCAAAATGTTCTACGTCCAGTTGACCTGGAAAGCAGACACTGGGCTGGAGTTCACAATAGCCAATCATAATGATTTAAATTCCTCTTATAGAAAGTTTATTTTAAAAATAAAAGACACTATTTGCATTTTCTAAAAGAGGTCAACTACAGCAGGATAGCTTGTGATATGAGAAGTGACATTACCTGTTCAATCCTTTTTAGCAGCTCAGGTGGAGATGGGTCCTTCCCTCCCATTTCTTGCTTTCTGCTTTCATTTGTGGCATCACCATGGTTTTCCTCCAGCTGTTTAATCTTGTCCTTGCACTGGGAATACTAGCCAACAAAGAGCCACAACAGTTACTTATTCCCACTTATCCCCAGGCCTTGGTCTGGAGACTTCAACAGACAAGATGTCCTTGTACTGGGAAGGAGGGCGCATAACACAGAAAATTATGAGACATTTTAAAATTCTGTTTTAAAAGGGAACTACAGTGTGACAGTTGCAGGACAGAGGAAACCCTGCTGCTTGACAGAAATTGAGTTCCACCTGTTTCTCGGTCCTCAAGCTACTTTTTGTTTTTTATCCTCATGAATACAACAGAAAGCCCTGCTTCCCTGCTGGTTAGCACTAAAGATCTCATCCCTAAAGGCATCCAAGTTTTCTACACCAACATTCCCAGGCATGTGTCCTGAAGTGACTCAGTGGTGACACTGAGCAGTGTGGTACCCTCAGGACTCATAGAGGTAGGTGTTGCCTGACCTTTCTCCTGTGAGACCTTCCCATGGAATGATGCTTCCCAGAATGTGCTAGATGGACATCCAGGCTCCCCATCAGAACTCGCTGAAGGAGTGACTGGGGCCATTTTTTCACATTTAGACTGGCAAGAGTGACAGTGGTGGGGCTGTGTGCTCTGATGTGCACCTGGCTGTCTGTCAGTGAGCTGTTGGCACGGCCATAACACTACCCAGGTGTAAACGCTAACCATCCACTGCAGGTGATGATTGATTAAGGAAATAAGTGGTCAGAGGCTCTCGAAGTTACAAACAGTCACCAAAATATAAAGTAAATGTTTAGATGTTGCCAGGATGAGATTTGTCACTGGAAGTTAACAAGTCATATTTAACTAGAAAAGAGAAAACTGACAGATATTCTCAGGTGGCAGTGGAACATTACCAGAACACTTAAATAATTCTTTTCCTAGTAAAACAGCACCACACAACTCACTCCTGTACACTTTGTCTAAAAGCAGCTAAAGTGAAAACCTTAGATGATTATAATGAACAATTTCCTTGGCAAACCATGATTCTGAACATAGCTAGGTACTGAAAGTTATATTTTGCTAACAAATAGCTAAAACTCAAGCCCAAAAATACACAGAGTGGAAGAATGTAAAAGCAGGGCCAGCACAAACAGCAGGATGCAGCTATGCTTCCAGTGATCTTTTCTATCTGGGGCCAAATTTCTCAACCACTAACTCAGGGGAAAATGCCTTGTTGGAGGCAGTGGTATCTTAATGAGATTAGGGGCAGCTCACCAAGGAAAATGTTGCAGGACTGAATAGCTAATTTAGAGAAGGACTGTTGCAGCAAAACCACTGTCCAAAAAGCCATTAAAAGTTTCATGTTAAGTGTAAATACTAGCCTTATTTTAAATGCAATATGAATTGGAAGTGATCAGATGCAAGCCAATCCAAAAGTATGAAAGTGCATTTAAAGATAACCAGGCTATTCTGTGTCTGCTTAAGTAATGTGACTACAGGCATCTTGCTGTATTTTTTTTCCTCATTTGTAGTGTTTTCCTTGGACAAGACTTTATGTGAGTTATCAGAGATTCTAAGTCTTAAAATTTTAAAAAATCCTTTCTTTCTTAGAGTGGATTTGATACAGGGGATAGGAAAAGGCTCTAGAAGAGACTTTTCTACATTGGACTCTAATTGGTCAGGAGGAATTGTTGAAGGATGAACACACAGGAGGCACTTGTGTAGATAAAGCAACTGGTCTGAAAAAGTGGACATTGGGTGCTTTTTTCGAAATCTCAGAGAAGGTAGGTGAGGTATGTACAGCATTAGAAAAGGACAAACACAAGAGCTGTTTAAAAAAGGGAGGGGGGGATGGAGCTATGGAACCACAGATAACTTCACTTTCTGAAGAATAAATCTGGAACACATCATTAAGTTTCCTTTGTAGGTATCAAGAAGAGAAAAAGGGCAGGGATAACAGCCAACACAGGTGTGTTGAGTCATGCCAAACCAGACCAATGTCTACTATGATAATTTCACAGGTGTATGGATGACAAATAGTAGGTATCACACATTTTGATTTTCATATAGCTTCAATGTTTCTTATGATATTCTCATAAACAAGCAAAAAAATGGATTCTTGATGAAAAGATACAATAAATACATCATCAGTAGAATGAGGTTAAGCTCAGGGAGACTGCAAGTATTATTTGGAGAAGACTCAAATTCAAAATTACCTTGGTCTGAAAAAAGATCTGAACCAAAAAGATAATAGTAAATTTAAAAAGTAAGTTGCTACGTGTAGGCAGGAAAAATTGCTCATACAAACACAGAATCAAAGTCAACTGGTTGGATGCCCTTTCTTTAAAAAAGGGTCTGGCTGTTGCATACATTTCCATGAAGATGAATCACTATGTCCTGTGTCAAGAAAGGTGCCACCATACCTGGATGCATAAGCAGGAAGGTAACCTGCAACATGCTTGAATGAATCCTTTCACTGTCAGCCACAGGGACCAGGCACCGCACTTAAATAAAGACCATATTGCCAAAACTAAAAGAAATGCAGAAAAAGAATGATCTAAGAAAAATCTCCAAGAGCTGAGTGAAAGAAACAAGGTTGTGTAGCCTAACAAAAGAATGGGAGAGGAACATCATTAACATCCTTCCTAAAATGAAATGTTGCAGAAAGGAAAAGAATGGTCTGTTTGTCATGTCCCTGGAGGACAGAATACAAACCAATATTGTTACACCACAGCAAGAAAGATCCAGGCTAAAGGTCAAGAAAATCTTTCCACTGTTAAAGAAAGACTGGGATAGCTTGCTGGGGAAACTGGTTTGCCAGTGGTGGCTTGAAAGCACAGCTTAGCCCTCTCAGGAATGACACACAATCCAATGCTGATGTGGGAGCAGATTGCCTAGATAAACTCTTTATCTCTCTGCTAGTCCCATTATGATGACTGTGATGATGTAGTCTGGAGATTTTCATTAAAACCTGGAAAAATGTGGCCAAATGCCTCAAATAAACTAACAGTCCTTGTACATTGCCTGAACTCTAAGGCATGAAAGTCCTCTCTACAGCACTGTGACAGCTCAGCAGGTCTGCGTGTTGGACTAAGTAAAGATTAATGTTAAGTATTTCTCACTGATGCATGAAGGCAGATTAATTTTTATGGGTCACTTCAATCAGCAGGAATAGTCCCTTGATGTGCAGTCCCAATTAAAAGTTACATAGTTTTATGCCCAGAGAAAACCGCCTTCCAGTCTCACCAGGTACTTTTAGTGTAAAGAAGTGCCTGTAAATATTTCTGGTTTTAAATCTTTACATTGATGGTAACAAGCCTACCTAGTCCATGTTACTAGCACTTGCTTAGAAGGGGTCTGGTCTTGCTTCAGATGAAGGTATTTTTTTAGCTAAACTATTCACTAATGTTTTGTGGAAATAGGCAGCTTCTGATGAAAAGCACACAAGTGGAACATACATCACTTTGATGATTAAGCAGCTCATGTGGAATATAGGAATATTCTTGCTGAATTGGCACACAGCCCTGATCTGGGCTTTTCCCCTTCCCAACGGGCACTACAGCTGCTGAGATTATGGGCCAGTTTTTTGCAGTCTGTAAATATTTCTGATTTTAATTCTTTTCATTGATAATAACGAAAATACCTAGTCCATGTTACTAGCACTTGCTTCAAAGAGGTCTAGTGTTGCTTAAGACTGAAGGAGGCAGGAAGGGTCGGAAAAGGGGAGGAGAAAAGAGGCACAGGTACAGGATTCAGCCTAATCCAGACAGTCTGTGGCCATGGTAACTGAAGAGAAGCTGAGTCAGATTTAAACATAGGGTAAAACCTATAATCAGTACAGGAAATAGCAATGTGAATTTGGCAACCAATACCAGAATTCAAATTTGGACTCATGATTTTTATTTAAATCATGGAAATAAAGCCAATTTGAAACTGCTTCTCATTGGACTTAATTCCTATTGGCAGTGGGAGTAAGAGTATTAATGCTGGGATGGTTGAGCATAAGGAGATGAATGAGTTAACAGACAGCTTGAACCATGTAATATTCAGTAATCACAGTATCTAGTTAAATTTTAAAGGTCGATAAGCAATTATTTGCCATTGCTCACTGGAAAATCTCTGATTTGGGAACCTTTATTAAGACTACTGCCTGTACAATATCACACCACTGTATTTTCCTACTTTTTAATTTTAATGTCAACGTTGCAAAAAGATTTAAAGCACCTGCAACAATAGCCTCCCTTTAACAGTGATTTTAGATTTCACATGGACTATCCTCATAAAGGAGAAAGTTGCAGAAATGGCAAATGGAAAAAGCAACGTTTCATGATTGACTCTGTCAGTTCACAAAAGTCATCTGCATTTTGCTACTCCTGTATTTGATTCAGTGATTCTCAGTCTCATTTTAAACCTCACCTGAAAACTTTGGGGTCTTTTGGAGTTTTTTCCTTTAGTCTTCTTT